>LGAG01000491.1:48780-62621 GCA_001278395.1 Lerema accius
TTACCAAAAAAAAAATCTTTATTAAAAGCGTGATACTAAAATCTTCAGTAACACTGTTTCTATGCAGACAAGAAAAATGTTTACGAAATATCGTAATTAAATTCAAATGTGAAGTGTTTCTATTCTATGCATGAGAGATTTGCGTAAATGTTACGAACTACGATTACTCGTATTACAGCACTGGCGCGGCCGCGACACTGCCATTGCTCGACGTCAGGCTTAAGGCTACAGTCAGCCTATCAACAAATAATTATAATTACTAGAGCATCCACACTGCGTTCCAAATTCCATCGTAACTTACTTTATGTCAAACATTATATCGTAGACTCGTCCGATATCCTTAGTAAATGTCAATGTCAACTGACTGTCAACGGAGCCTGCCGTCTGACGTGAGTGGTTGTGACGTGTAAGTTTGTCAAAGGCAGTGTCGTAGTTTGGGTTTTGTTTTATTTTTTTAAATTATTAATGACGTAATAACATGTTGTGCCCACATTTTCGTTTCCCTATGCCTGTGTTTATTTATGTCCAGTATACGTCTACTAAGCTTGTTCTCGCCATCGGTAATACCTCTTCGATGCAAACTGATGCTTAGTTACATAACGCTTTGGTGCAAGTTACAACACAAAATGCATTGCCCTCCGCTGCACGCGGCCGGTGCACCGGTAAACAGAGAACCTCCACGTAATAGTTGTTTAGATTACCAAAGATTAAAAACAATATTAGCTAAGAGACCGAGTATAGTTTAGAATAGGGTTGTCAGCAGCTTTCGTAAGCCCTGGACATTTAGGCAAAACCTTGATTTTTTTCTAGTGACTTCAATTACTGACAATTTCAATTAGTAGAGTGCAACTACCTTACTCAGATTTGTTTAAATCATTACTGAGCCTACAACGACAGCCGTGTTTTGTTCCTTGTACTTTTTATGCTCAATATAAATATATATCGCTTGTTTGGTGTGTTTACCTAACATCGCCGAACAACTAAAATGTTACGCGTTGTTACTGCATGCGCGTAACGCACGCACATTGCGTCATAAATAGTAATTAATGCTGAGTTCATTATGAACGAACGCTTCGTTAATACTAATAGTGAGAATGCAAGGTTTTTAAAGATGCATGCAAATAATTTTTCATTTGTAAAGCGACATTATTCTTGGAAGTGCAAGGATTTATTTTCAAACACATGCTTTAAGTTATCAGAAAATTATCTTTTTATAAAAATTGTATCCTTAAAACTATATTAAAAAAAGTAACAATAACACCAAATACTCGTAATCACCAATTTCCATCCTCGTCATCGTTTAACAAATGATATAGAGGAAGGAAGTCAAATCTTAATACAAATGCCAGATCTAAAGTAGTTAGTTAAGTACCAAAATTTAATAACTTTATGATGCAACAAAGTCTATGCAACAGTATTCACAATATTACGATTCGAAAGGAACAAGAGGTATAATGTACTCTACGACAAAGTAAAAAGTAGGTACATTGTGGTTGAGATGTACAATTCCGGCATTAGTGTAATCGCGGATAACGCGATCAGCCGCTTGATTACATCCGGACCATATTCATCTTATAATATAACTTTTTACCAGCGTCACCATCCGGATCGTATTAGCAACGCCACAGTGTAAAATAGCAATCCGACTAAGATGTCGGCTAAAGAAAACCCAAAACCGCCTATGCATTGTAAGATTACTGTCTAATCTTAAAATTGGTAGAGTTATAAGTTATAAAATAATATTTTTTCTTTCTATAACCTTATCTGGTAAGGATACAATTTGGCGAATGTAATGAATAGCATTCTTCAACAGGTGACCTTCATGGTGTGTAAAAATACATTGGAAGGCGGAATTATAGAAAACTTTTCATTTGACCGTCAAAGTTCGGGTGGTATTAAGTTAAATATCGATGCAATTAAGTAAAGTGAGGAAAGCTGGAAAAATGTTGCAAAAAACTATCTAATAAAATACACATTCAACTTTATTCATAACGCTGTTAGTGTTTAGAAACGGCAAAAAACACCGCATGCCCTGAAATAAAAAAAACCGAGTCATCTACTCGTCCTACTATATAATAGTATTTATTGCACTGTGGTCTAGCCATCAATAATAATTGTAGAATATCTCCATTGTACGAGAGCGACGAGTGAGAGCTAACTGCAACCCTGGTTCTTTTTTAAGACGATGTAAAATGGGACCCAATCCGTAAAGTAATACTCACAATTTCTTGCATTACTGTATTCGCAATTAGAAAACCATGAGTTTGTGTAAACTACGTGTATGAATACTTTGAATTCGTTACAAATAAAACTGAAATTATGCTAGTGCCACACCTAGGCCCTGTAAAAGAGTCCAAGCCTCGATTGATTCCTTAGTTTTGTGAACCTTGACCAAGGTTATACTTAGAGTTAACTTATTGTGATTGTAGCACGATTAAACTTTAACTAATATGACCTTTTCAGTCGTTTTAGTCGGCTCATAACTGTTATACGATGATCGAAGACACGTCATCGGCCTGAAACACAGCTCTATGAAACGTCAACATTCGTAAATTTTATTAGTTGTGGTCATAAAAGTATAGGAATACGGAAAACGTAATTTCTCGTCGATTGTGCGCACTGTCTCTACCGGACGGCAAGTGGGCTGGCGGCTGGCACACCTCATTACGTTACATAACAGTGAAAGCAATTTCGGCACGGCCTTCACCCAGTGAACCACATACATTAATTTTGTTTCGATATCTCACCACGCCTTAAAGGTAATTCCTGACATAGATTTTGTGTATCATACGAGTATCTACGTGGAACCGTTGGCAGTGATGTTGTCGTAATGACAGTGAGACATTTAGTTTCCATCAGTTGTTTGATTTTGAGATGTCATATCACCGATTCGTCTATGTTCTTTGGGTTTCAAAGCCATCTATCTAGAAACCCTTATTGTTTTGCCATTTCCGCCTGTCCATCCATGAATGAATGCTGGCATAACTTAGCATGGGTACACTTATAGCATTTATCGCGATGACAAATTGTCAAAATAAAATAAATAAATTATAATCTTATCCAATAATCCACTTGTCCAATACCATAGTTGATTACTTCACTTTATTATCCAAGCCTATATCGCCCTTTTCATCAAGGAAGATTTTTCTCCATGCTCCTTTAAATAAACGATTAATGTATTAGTAGAAGTTAATATCTCCTCAATTATACTTAATTACTAGTGCTTCTTTTACTAGGACTACCATATGTGTTGTGTAGCATTAAAATATGGTGAAAGAATCGCTCGAAAGTTCGACGCTGAGCGCTGACTGTTGACATTCACCTAATGCCATAGTTTTTCATTTCGGACAAGTCATTGCATAAGGTTTGTTTACCAATAAATTCTCATCGTCTACACTTCGCAACATTTTGTAACATCGCAGTGGACTACGAGTAGAACCTGTCTACTTAATGTTTCAACCTTAGAGTGTTCTAAATAAGAGGTAACCCGTGGTGATGCTATACCTACTAAGATTATAAGATTCTCAGCAGGATCATCTTAAATGTTATCAGAAACTGCCACTTATCTGACTTTAGGCTCAGGTCTCTTCTAAGGACCGAAAAAGTTGAAGGCTGTTCACCTCACCGACCAAATGAATTGAACCAGCGTTCAAAAATTTCATAACCTTTGAGAATACGTGCCATGTATAATAAATACAAAACGCCGGGGTATGCCATTATAAAAAAAAAATATGTTTACAACAAAATAAGTTACTTCGATATTTTGAAGGCATTGATTGATAATCGTTGGCTGGTATTCGGTATTAAAAGTTGAATTGTCGAGCGCTGATTATCATTAAAAAGTAGGTGATGTTCATGTAATCTTGACCCGAAAACTATGTGACAATGACTCATGCGAACGGTTATGTGAAACAGCGCTGTTACAACGTAATGTTTAGTTTATGTTTGGCTATCAGCAGTTCATTGGTTTACCGTGCAGGTGCTGGTGTGTCTAGGTATTTTTTCCGAAAAATAGAAACTTGTAACGGTACTTTTTCATTTCTATATTCTTCACACTTCTACTCTACGTCCTACAATTAGCAACTAATCCAAATCTATTCCGCTATACAATGAACAAGTTCTCATATCGTGCGTAACTGTGTAGTTGTACATCGAATTACCAAAACTGCCGCCCGACACGCTCTGATTAATGCTACTAACAACACAAATTTTACATAACTCGAACAATGTCGCAAAACAAACTGATGTTCATCTAACGAGAGACTTGACGTTTGAAAAAAAAAGAAAAAAATATTTGAACTGAATATAAACGAGCTAAGCTTGAATATTAATGAACATTTGTCTTAAAATACCTACCAAAATTTTTTCCCATCGTGTAAATCGTTGGACTACTGGAGATGACAATAATAATAATTCCATGATGCAAAAAGATCATTATTATGTTATTTTTTAAGAATTCAAATAATATATTTATTTTTCTTATAAGCTACCTTACATTTTAAACTAAGACAGAATCTCAATATAACTAAGCAAAATTCTTTTTGAGTCGTAGAGGTTCACTAACAGCACTTAAGAGCTTATATATACTTCGCTGTGTGATATCTATAATAACATTATACGATCAATACGTAGAGAAACGAAATCGAGGAAGTATGTGATTAACTTCCTTAACATGCTATGAGTATTTGTACCTACTATACGATGCTGATATTCCGAACTCTCTCCATGAAACATAATAAAACTTACGATGCTTCTAGAACCGACAAGCGAAGGCTCATTCATCATGTCATCTCGCCATTGTTTAGATACAATACTTTAAATGCTTTATGATGTCTGACAACTGTTTCACTACAAAGTGCTTATATTATAAATTAAAGTTTTTAAAAATGTTTGAATGTCTAAATATTTAGATTTTGGGTTTCGGAACTACAAATTAGTCATCCTTTTAATTTGTTTAATACACATTAGATTACATCTATTTAATAGCGTTTCATTGTTACCACCTTGAATAGATTCACCAAGAATACAAAAAAATGTTCCCATTGTAATCATGACTTTATCACATTCCAGGTCCACGAAAAAACGCCAAATCGAGCTACAGTGTGCGAGTGCAATGCAGCCTAATATGTTGGTGGCTAGACGGCGCGCATCAAACACCAAGCAAGCTATGCGAAGAAGCAAGCCTCCGGACAGGCACAAACCCGGAAGCGAATGAAACACCAACTAGTCTCCAAACTCCAGAAAAAGAAACCAAAGTACTAACCATTGTGATACTGACGTGTACCTGGCCGACGAATTTAAGAAACAAATACATAGTATTAGTAGTTATTGAGGAGCAAAAATGGGTATCCATGTCCTTCTAGCGTCAACAGCGCTGAAAACAGTGAGTGTTACCGGATTGTGGCTGATACCGCTTTTGCTCGGCGCGCTCACTTACCATAATTACAGCTCATATGACCCCGAAGGAAGAGTTCTTAATAAGGAGCCAAAGAATGAGTATGACTTTATAGTCGTCGGCGGTGGTTCTGCCGGTGCAGTTGTAGCGAATCGCCTGACCGAGGTCAAGAATTGGAACTTGCTATTATTGGAAAGCGGTAAGGAAAACATTTTAAACTAAAATTGAAATTCTACTGTAAATTATTTTTAGCGACATTGTGATTCATTACTTTACAAGTGGTTGGGTTATGTAATGGGTTATTAAAAAAAAACGGTTACGTAACTTTTATGAATACCTCTAATATTAATTCCCGTTATCCCTAATAGTGATGTCCTTATTTGAAGGTTTTTAGGATTAAAGCCGATATATTAGTCACAATCTGTACAACGGTAGAACATTCGTGAACAATACAAAGATCGTTTTAAGTGTACTAAATATACCTGCTAAAACAATTCCAGGTCCAGATGAGAATGAGATAACAGACGTCCCTTCGTTAGCCGGCTATCTACAACTAACGAAGCTAGACTGGCAATACAAGACTGAACCGACCGCCTACGCTTGCCTCGGCTTCAAGAAACATAGGTGCAGTTGGCCAAGAGGCAAGGTATGATGTGTATAACTAAATAAATACTTACTTATGGAATTTCAACTAAGATTTTAAAAGAGGGAGGGAATGCTCTTGCAGAGTAAAATCACTTGTCTAGCAAACTTGCCAATTTGTCCGACAACTCACTACCTGTGCGAAAAATATCCATATAGATTATCATTATATTAGTTGGGCGTTGAAGTTTTATAATGTTATCAGTGATTAATAATTTTCATTTACGTTGAACAAATGTGCTACTCCTGTCAACTAAGTATAGCAATACGCAAGTAAAAACATTGCCGTTAACATTTTCAGGTACTCGGCGGATCAAGTGTCCTCAACTACATGATATATGTACGTGGAAATCGATTCGACTTTGACCAGTGGGAGTCCTTCGGAAATCCCGGTTGGGGATATCGAGACGTACTGAAATATTTCATTAAATCTGAAGACAACAGGAACCCTTATCTAGCAAATAGCAAGTATCATGGTAGAGGAGGATACTTGACGGTTCAAGAAGCACCGTGGAGGACACCACTCGTAGCAGCCTTCGTCGAATCGGGGGTAGAGATCGGATACGAAAACAGGGATATCAACGGGGCAATTCAAACCGGTTTCATGATAGCTCAAGGAACTATCCGACGAGGATCGAGATGCAGTACTGCCAAAGCTTTCTTAAGACCTGTAAAATCACGCAAAAATTTAGACATATCTCTTAACACACAGGTCGTGAGAATTTTAATTAATCCTGTAACGATGAAGGCGTACGGCGTTGAATATGTAAGGCATGGTCAAAAAAGAGTGGTTTACGCAAGAAAAGAAGTTATATTATCAGCGGGAGCTATTAATAGTCCGCAGTTGTTAATGCTGTCAGGGGTCGGACCAGCTAATCATTTAAGAGATGTCGGAATAAAAGTTTTAAAGGATTTGCCTGTAGGAGAAAATTTACAAGATCATGTGGGTGTTGGAGGATTAACATTTCTAGTCGATAAACCCGTTGCGATCGTCCAAAACCGTTTCCAAGCTTTTCCTGTAACAATGAACTATGTCATAAATGAAAGAGGGCCGATGACTACTTTAGGGGGATTGGAGGGTGTTGCTTTTGTTAATACAAAATACGCAAACAACACCGGCTTGTGGCCAGATGTTCAATTCCATATGGCACCGGCGTCATTTTCTTCCGACAATGGTCAAATCGTAAGAAAAATTTTAGGCCTCACCGACGAGATATATGATACTGTGTATAAACCGATAGCAAACAAGGATGCCTGGACTATAATGCCTCTATTGCTCAGACCAAATACACGAGGCTATGTGAGATTAAAAAGCTCAAATCCATTCGACTATCCCATTATGAATCCACGTTATCACGAGGATCCAGTAGACGTTGCACGTCTGGTGGAGGGTATTAAAATTGCTTTACAAGTAGCGAATGCTTCTCCGTTTAAGCAATTTGGATCGAGACTATACATGAAACCTTTGCCAAATTGTAAGCATCATAAATTCATGTCTGATGAGTACATAGAATGCCAAGTGAGGACCATTAGTATGACGATATATCATCAGTGCGGCACAGCTAAAATGGGACCGTCTTGGGACCCGCAAGCGGTAGTAGATCCAAGATTGAGAGTGCATGGTATTGAAGGACTGAGAGTGATAGATGCTAGCATAATGCCAACAATTGTAAGTGGCAATACGAACGCTGCCGTTATAATGATTGGGGAGAAAGGTGCAGATATGATTAAACAAGATTGGTTAAATCGTAAAAAGAGATAGCAATTAATATAATAACGTTATTGCTATTGTTAGTAGGGGTAAACAATTAAATACCTACATAGTCACAGCATAAGAGAAGAGAAGAGAATTTTAATAGTGGTTTATCTAACATATTCGTATTTTCGGTTGTTTGTAAATAGTTGTAATATAATAAATAAGTGTTGTATAATTTTAAATATTTTCGGAATGTAAGCAAATAAAGAATCCTTTCACTTGGAAAAAAGTACCTGCCGGCTAAATAAATCTTGAAATACATTAAAAGCAATATAATTAAGTTCTCTAAATATACATAGTAATCAAAGGATAATACAGCGGATTCCACGAAATGACTTTAGTTAGACATTATTCAGAACATAGAACAATCAGCCGTTCGTTAACAAACATAGCGACTGCCTTTAGTATTTTTTTAATGGATATAACATGTACATGTATTTACCTATGTATGTTAGGTTCAATCTGCGCTAACTTGGTTTAATTATGTGTTTAAAAAAAATTACACAAAAAAATGTATTGTCCTCGTTTGTATAAAAATTACACGCACATATTTGTAATGATAGGTAAATATTGCTTCACTTAGTGCCATATATTTTAAGGACCGTGTAGATTTCGCATCTAAATTAATCATCAGTGTCAGAAACAGCTGCACAATATAGGTATTTCAGGAGTAGAACTTGTGTACGTTAACTAAGAATTTTACATTATAGGTAATCATTGCAATAAATACTTTTAATAGCTGACCGCGAAGGCCAGGGAGTTAGGTGTGTTTAAAGCTTTAATAAACATATTTTATTAGTTTCCAATTACGATTAACAACATCCTTATATCACATTTATTATTAATATCACATTTATTATTAATTATTTGCAGTTACAGTCATCGCTGGTAACTTTGAATTCTGTGTTACTTTTAATCCAACTTAATTTATTTCTGATTTCTTATTAAATTAAATGCAACCGAGCCTAGTGGTTATAGTATACAAACGTTAGATTTTCCCAGGCAAAAGCCTCCACCACAAAAAGGTGTTCATACAACAAAGTGTACATTCAATTTATAGTTACCAAGTGGATATTACAAAATGTACAATTAATTGCAGAAACTGTCCTGATACTTATTCCTAACAAACTGGGACTTGCCTAATGTAAATGTATTTGAAACATTTTTTTTCTGATTTGCCAACCAGTGTAATGTTATTGGAATTTCAAACGTTTGATAACTATGTGTCGTCTAATTCAGGCATCAATCAACACTATCCAATACACAATCAAATCACTTTGAATTTGAATACTAGTAACCTTACAATCATACAGAAAATAATGTTTAATATTGTTAATAGTCAATGGGTATTTTTTCCATAAACATCAATAATTTAAAAGGCTTTAGGCATGAATGTCATTATTTAATTACTTTAATATTTAGAACGTATAGTATATTTTGAATGTCTGAACTTCGTTGTCGTTTCATTTTCAGTATTTAAGCCAACGATATTTTACAATTTCCAAATAAAAAATCTCAAATTTTCTTGAAACCTATATAATTTTTTATCGATATATGGTAAAAAAAATACCCAGTGACACTTAATTTTTAACTTTACTATGTAACTATAATGTAGAGTAAATTATAAACATTTGAGATGTGAACGTATGTGTTTAATGTGATCGTTAAATTGTTGTAAATATGCATATTGTTGAATGTTGTGGAACAATATACCGTTGCCAATTGAAACAATTTCGTTATTTTTGATGAGAAATCCCTAGTCGAATAGAAAATAGGAATCCATACTTTTCACCATAAACACAAACCACCTTTACTATCAAATAGTTATAGTAGGATGTTTACTTCTAATCGTATGCACATAAGTCTTGTACCTTATCTATGAAAATTTACTTGTTGATACATTTCTTAAAACTGAATGAAATTTTACAATATTCTTCCGGATATATAAATATAACGATACATATTTTGGTTCAGTAATAAGAATTAATTAACGAAATTTTAAGTAATAATTTTGGAGACATATTCTTTTTTTTAATTGAATGTCAATATATGTATGTATATCTCGAAATTATGATATCTCACAGATACAGTGTTTTGTCCGGTTGTCAAAACCATGTTTCTCAATAAATCATGTTTGTGTCATTTTATATTATAACACAGCCCAGTTGAGCGTTATTTCAATGTCATTATTCATTAACGATGAAGTCATTAATTAAACCTGTTAAGCGGAACTCGATGCAAAAATTATTTCTGATTAATTAAATCTACGTTCATCAATGTGTTTGTTTATTCTAAGTGCAGCATAACATTTACGATATTATGGTAGTTAGGTAGATTGTAGTTATATTTTTATTACCATATCTAGTTGTATGGTTGTAATTATAGTATAATTACAAAGACTACAATTATGATTAACTATTACAAAATAAGATCCACATTACTACGTATAATTTTCAATACTAAAGATTTTATTATATCACGATAAGGCATAAAATAAGATACAAAACGCCTGCCCAATTGGATCTAATTGTAGGATGTAGATCCTTAACGCCTTATGCACACAATAAATATTAGATTATTTGACACACATTAGGCACCGCTTTTCAGTCGAAATTCATTTGTTTTCGACACCTAATTTTATTTTCAACACTATGAAAATATTTCCAAATGAAGAATTAAAAAGACCACGAATCTCAGATATAACATAATGTTAATTAACATGGGCGGTAGAGCTGCTGCAAAGGTTAATCTTTTCACTTTGCAGTTAACACCTGTGTCACTCATATTATATGTATTACTCCTACCTCTAGCTTGTTACGTTTATGTTATAATCAGCGTAACTATAAGTACAATTTTTGTAACAATCAACATTATGATAATTGAGTGTCATTGTCATCAGATATCAATTATCGGGGGCGTGTAAGACCAGGAAAAAGATCAGGAAAATTGCAATTAACCTTTATTACTGCCACCGGATGTTATGGTCACGCTTTGACAATGAACGACATGCAACCTTATTGGATAATAACATAGCATAATAAATGATATAGATTCATCAACACAATAAGATCTGAAGTACTAATCATTTCACCCTCGCAGTAGAATTCAATCAAATTTCTCCGTAAGTGTAACTGTAATTAACGAAATATTGTCTGTCGTAATAACCTAATCTATAGATGGACACATATTATATCATTGGCTTACTTATAGGTACGTGTGTTAGTTTCAATACGAAATACGGGATTGCAATGGTAACCTGCATACATCTACAAAAATACTGGAGTATATTAACATGTGTAATTTAAGGCATGTTACGGTCCAGTCCGGTCAAAAAAATGCAGAAACAAAATACCTGCATTGGTTTTGATAATGTGTTAAGGGCAGGGTTAAATCAGTTTTCCTTATAGGTCACGGGGGTAATGACATTAAAAGGTTTTAGACACAATGTTCTAGATCCTAGTGCCAGTCCAACAATCCAAGAGTTATAATTTTCAATTAGTATCTACTTCATTAAACACAGTTGTTGTAGGATAATTTCTAACTCTACCAAACTTCGATAGCGTATGAATTAACATTACGTTTTTATACAGACGAGTTCAAGGCTACAAGGTCACTTCGTAAATTATTCAGTACGTAACTATGCATCTTAGGCTCTTTTTGCAAGGCAGACTATATTTTGGTCTGATTGATACAACGATTTTAAATCGCTAGTGAACAATGAACATAAGAAAGTCGTCGTAATATTACACACAACCCCAATACTAAGAAGAGTTTGTATGTCTGATAAATTTAACTGTAAAAAAATCAATCAACTTGTTTTCTTATACAAACGATTTATACTTAAAACAGTCATATTTTTTTTGGTATAAGATTAGGCACATTTGAACTAATATCGCCGACAAAAAATTGCATATCGAGTTATCTGTTACACGAGGCCTAAGATAAAAAAAAAATGTTATTTGATCCTACGTTAATTGGACGTTGAATACGATGATTGACGTGACTAGATAATGAATTTGAAATGTCAGAATATAATTTCATTTTACCTATTGCCTATATTACAAATTATTTAAAACTCATTACGATACGATTTACGCCTATCACAGAGTGTCATAAAGAGTAGTAGATACAGTTAGAAAAAACAATAGAAAAAAAAATTTGTTTATTTATTTAATTATCCGGAAGAAATCAAGGTACCTACTTACATAATCATACACACTGACAAAACGCGCACACAATAATCATCTACAATGAACCCATAATCTACAATGGCCACAGGTAATGTTTATTATTTGTAGTACATAAATAATCATAGCCTTATCTTTACAACTACACCAAAGCAATCACGTTTTACATAGCTGGTAGGTAATTCCCAAAAACTATGAATGTAAAAACGTTACGCAATAACAAATTAAAAAGCAATCAAGTACATTTGCGACTAAACTTAATGAATACATAAGTCGTTTCGTTTCCAGATTTTACATATAATACCCACCTATATGGTGATTGAGAGGCTCTGGAGAATTAAAAATTAGTGGTCAACCAACAAAAAACATTCCTTCTCATACCATTCAAAATAAATTATATCTATAGACACTTGGTTATTTTTGAGGTAACACGTACTAGTCAATCCTTTATAATCATATTATTAGAGTCCAAGTTTCGAATTGCAGAAGATTTATCAGTCTAATCTCTAAACTTAAATCCCAAACCTCGAATATCTGATTAATAATTTTATTATCTGAATAGAACAATTTGTTACACAGGTTCGATATTTAAGCCTCTATAATATTTTATAACCTGGCTGAATATTATATACTTTCAAAGTAGCTCGTCGTACGTAGGCACTTTGTATTTTTTTGCAAACCTTGACTCACATCTCAGAGCCTTATACTTGAATGTGACTGGATTCATTTTATCTTTTTACTTTATCTAGCAAAAAAAAAATTGGTTGTGGAACCACAGACAACCGATGTAAAAATAAAACTTGTTTTAACTTAAAATTTCAGCGTATCGTTATATTATTGTAGAGATCATAAAATGGTAATTGTCATAAAACCAGTACTGTTTAATATATTGGCAATACCATTTCTTTGAAAGGAAATACCCAGATGATTTTTTTTTATTAAAGAAACTTACCACTTAAATAATAATATCTATCGCAATAAGCCTATAAGCAAATAGTAGGAGTCAAACAGAACACAAAACTATTGTAAATTATGTGATTAAAAGACGAGAGGGGAAAAAAGCAAACATAAAGAATTGATAAATTAAAATACTGCACTTTGTCACTTCACCCATTTAAAAAAATCAAATAAAAGCTAAGTTACCATATTTTATCATTAATTTACTGTCATCAAAAAAAATTCAACAACAAAATTATAGTATACGAGCAGAGCACTTTTGTTAGAATTTAAAAACAGGAACCCTTTTTAGGTAAAATCTTCTCTAGTACTTTTGTATGGCAATTCCCTGTTTATCTCGTTGATCTGTGATTTTCAAAATGAGATAATTTTATATCATATTCTATTAAAAGGTAACACATTACATAACATTATGAATTATGTGTTGATGTGCGTTCTTCGTCCCAACATTAGGCAATTGGCCTACGACATGACATTGACTTTTAAACTATGTTTTGCGAATCATTTTATAAATAACACAACTGTTTAATTTATAGACTGGATGTGCTATACAAAATACATTATAAGTTGATGTAATTTAAGAAGAAATTAATCATGTCATTCACCTAATACACGGTGAAATGCGTAAAACAAAACAAATCAATTAAGGTTATAGCTACACGTATTCCAAAATTCAAATTTAACATTTCATCCGTGTATTATGAAAATAATAAAGCATTTTAGCATCATGTGAAGTTTATAACCAACCAGAACCAAGTACCTATGTGATTGTGGGGCGTAACATCTGTATCTTCGGTCAGCATTTGCGTGCATTTTACCGTAATTACATTTAACTTCTTATTTCCTGTATTCGTTTACGGAATATTCCGTGAAATTATAACATAATTATAATAAAATTCCGGTC
>LGAG01000491.1:87616-108000 GCA_001278395.1 Lerema accius
TTAAGAGAATAATTCCATTAGTTTCTAACTCCATAATAACGATATTAGTTGGATATTATAAATAAATGAATAAAATTAGCTAGCCATAATTTAATTAATGTTTGTTATCTATTAATCTCAACATAATTAGATTAAATAAATCTGCTTTTATTTATGCTCTTATTAAATACGGTTATTAAATATGGTTAGGTTTCACGGGTATTTTCTAGACCTAGATAACTAAACAATAGTACCTATAGCGGCTTCATACGCAATTTCTGTAATAGATACATACTGATGCAATAAAGCCAGAAGCATATTTTGTAACGGAGTATTTTACCTTTTACAGTGTCTGAATATTCATCCCATCGTCATCGAATAGTAAAATGGGGTGTAAAATATCGTACTTAGGTAGGTATAGTGTAAATTGCAGCAACGATCCATGGATTGGTATAAAATTATATGAAGCTATGGATGAAGCTATTTAAAATAAACAAACCTACTAAATAAAAGCCACAAGAAAAATCGAGGGCACTTTAAAATGACAAGAAGTTCGAATTCACATAAGAAATGTTTGCACTTCACTACTATACTGTACATATGATCAAACTACTTGTACCTATTCTTCGGCCTTGATATTGCAAAGCAAGTGCCACATTACATATCGGTGTGAACTTTATTTTGATTCAATTTGCTTTGTGACTCACTACACTACCGTAAAGCAATGAAGACAAGTGGATTGAAACGTTAACTCGGAATCGGGACGTAATCCTAGATGCATCAAAATCTGTTAAGTGCACATTGTAATTAGAGAGAAAGGAATATGTGGATTAAAAATAATTACATGCATAAGTGAATCATTGATACCTATATATGAGTAAATGATTTTGAATTAAAATATTCTAATTCTAATTAAATGCAAGCAAAAACCGTTCTTGTCGGCTGATTTTGTTACCGAAATGTATAAAAATTTGAAAATATGCCTAGACATTGTTATGATGTTGCTGTTTTACTAAAACAAAATAATAATATACTGAACTCTATAATGTGCGCCGTCTATCACAGACGTAGATCACTTGTCGCGTTTTACGGAATCGCAACTTTGATCTATCAGTAAAGTCTAAGGCGCGTAATCAATTTGAAACCTATCTAAAGTGGATTTAATTTGAACTTGATGTAGTATCTGACCACTTTACCGCAACACTGGGAAACAACGACTCGTTTATTAATGTAACTGTTAGTTTCATGCGCATTGTTCTTTCTTTTCAGAACCGAGGACTCTTGTGGCGGGGGGTGAGACTCAGTATGGGTCACTTTGGCAAAGGAATAACTTAGTAAGTATGATTATAATAGATTATAATAGCATTCATATTAATAACTACTAATCGCCAGCGGCGCCCGCGTAATTTTGCCGGTTTCGCAATATTTTTTATTGCTGCTCCTCTCTTACTCATATTAGCGTGATGTTATTTATATAGCTTATAGCTTTTCTCGATAAATGGTCTATCTTACACTGAAATAATTTTTCAAATCAGTCCAGTAGTTCCTAAGATTAGCGCGTTCAAACAAACAAACAAACTCTTCAATTTTATATTATTAGTATAGATTTTAGAATTAAACGATCTTACAACACCCCGTTAAAATGACAGATTCAATAGTTATGTCTATAGTTGATTGGATGCATTAAACATGTCATGGACCTAATAATTAATTTTGCATTATTCATTCACCCGATTCATAAAAATAACGCAAAATGAAATTGGCCAAATGATTCATAATTAAGTGAACGGCGCTATATTAATGAAAATATGAAGGAGATTCCTTCATCAATTAGGCAATAAAAAGTTAATCATAGTAATAAACAGAACCCGACTAGGAAAAACGAATCACTCAGATCAAAATAAAAGAAAAGATGGACAGATTAGATTTATTAAATCATATTTTTTCAAAGCGGAAAGAGGAAAACTGCGTAAAAAATGTAAAATGACGTATGTTAATACCTCCAAAAATATTAATAAGCATAATTGTTTTATATAGAAAGAAGCAGATATAATTATATTATAAGCGCGCTCAGTTTGAAAACCGAAAATGACACGAGCGCGGCGCCTTTTCTTCAAAGTACGTACGAGACGGTAAATAACTCTCGTAGACTATAAAGACGTGACAATGTCGCGCAGAACAGTTCTAGAAGTAGTACCTATAGCATGAAATATCATCGAAAAGCCCTTTTAAAAAAACAATTGAAAACAAAATCATGAATCCGCCTCACGTATCCAAATCAATCATAATACGCACATCCGGGAAAATTCACGCATACGTCGCAGACCCGGTCTGCGCCAGTCACAACACAACACAACACAAACGTACCGCGGCGTTTCACGGGGAACCCTAATCGGTTGGACTTGAACGTGATCGGAAAGGTCACGGTAAGTGGTGTACGGCGCGTACAATTTCTTCGCGTAGATATAACAACAGACGCTGGGCCACGGCCGGACAGTAGTTCCGACGATATCCTGCGCGCCCGTGTCGATCCTGAGTACTACGCTACATGTATCAGTGTCGTGCGGTGCAACCGACGTTTGCGTTTTGTCGTGCTTAGATCGTTCATGTGTTTCGTGCGTCTTTAATCGTTTAATGTAAGTAATTCGATTAAGTAGTGATTATTTATTGTTTAGTGAAATTTATAATAATAGTCTTCTTAATAATTAAAAAAAATAAGTGTATTTTTTTAGCAGTAGTAGTAACATTCATAAAAAAGACACTTACGACCAAATTAATAATAAGTAAGTATCTTTTAATAAATAAATGTTTAAAACTAATTTTGTTAAAATTTGATATATGTAACAAAAAAAAACAATTAAAACCATTCTGAAACTCATAAAATCGTAATAAATATTACGATTTTTTTACCAATCACGATCCGTTTCTCTATCTACAAGTAAAACCTTCAGCAGAATAAAATAATTCAATTATAAACAAGACCCTAATTAAAATGATGGATTTTAATATACTTGTGACTTATTACCCAATAATGATGATGATGACCACGCAGACCCTGATTAAATAAAATAATTATTAAAAAGCTTTTTAATTATGATAAAACAAAAACACTCTACGTTTTTAAATGCGTCAACAGAATTTTCTTACAGCCTTATTAATAAAAATCTCTTAATACACTGATGATCTGATTTCACGCTCAAATTAGCTAAACTTAGGATTAACTTTAATATGAAGTGCAAATTAGCCCTCACTTCCTGCTTAGTTTACTCGTACCAAAAAGTATTAAATTAAAAGAGAGAGACATAGAAAAAGGGATAATGTGCGAAAAACAAATATCGTATCTAATATTCCAACAATGTTAAAAAGCGCATTAAAAAATATACATCAAATAACATTAGTATTGATAAGCGTAATATAAATTGCAATAGTTTTATCAACATTAGATAAACAATAATCTAAAAAATATAATTGACCCCATTAAGATTTTCCATTGCGGTCTCATTAGAACACATTTTTCTGCAGTTCTCTCGACATTTCTTGATAAAATAAAATGGAACGATTTTCCCATTAACAGTAGCAATTAGTACAATTTATACAATGAATACATTTTTCTAGCGATAATAATTTCGATTCTGAGTGATAATTTATTTATCTAAAATTGTTTAGTCGACTATATAGAAATCTTAAAACACCCAAATACAAAAGTTACAAGTCATATGGGTTTCATACTCCATAAAACCTCAGCACTAAGCCCTCGTCCTTTATCCTCATGAGGTGACTCCAGGATCTCTTGTAATCCGGTCTGTCCCACACATACTCATAGGTATAAACAACGACAGTCAGAAAAGCTTTCGGAAACTTAATAACGATTTAAAATTATACCTTTCTTATGTATCTGCGGTGATTTTTTTAAGTTGACCAAACGTGTTATACTAACAAGAAACCAACAATTTCGCACCAGCAAAAAGGAACGTTTCAAATCTTTAAGGTTCCATCTTAACTGTAAAGAACACCACCGCATTATTTAATACTAGAAGTCGCCGGCGGCTCCGCCCGCGTAATTTTCCCGTTTCTGGAATTTTTTTTTTGCTGCTCCTCTCCTATTCATCTTAGCGTGATGTTATATAGCCTATAGGCTTTCTCGATAAATGGACTATCTTACACTAAAAGAATTTTTCAAATCGGTGCAGTAGTTCCTGAGATTAGCGCGTTCAAGCAAACAAACAAACTCTTCAGCTTTATATTATTAGTATAGATTTATGCCGCAATAAATGTATCTTGCAGCCTGATCAAACAGTCGTAGTAAATAAACCAAAAAACTTCGATCACTTAAGGACATTATACAAAATAGTAGATAAAAAGCAATTTTATTATTAGTGATAGCAGAAAACAAGTGTACAGATCCATCCATACCTAGCACGATTAATACCAATAGTTGGTTACAGAACATAATCAAAGCATATTAACGACAAAATTATCTAAAATATTTGTATTCAAAACTTTTAACATTCAGAAAAATGTTTCTTAGTTGTCTCTCTCACTAATAATTCTTCTCCTCATTATTTTTACTACATCTACCAACCCGTTTCAATTATTACCTATTCTACAATTTGATTCGGGTGCATCATATCATAGCTGTTACGCTACAAAAACCAACAGCAGATTTGCTGATATCACAAATCTTTGAGAACCCTACAGAGAAAATATCTTAGCAGTGTGCCCATCCGATGATATACATAGGTACCCGTAGGACTATGTATGAATGATGTTAGCATAAATTCCGCCTTTTATAGCACTTCAAATGCGATACAGTTAAGTATAAATAACATTGTACACTTATAAATCGGAAGGCCTCGTCATTAATTATACGACTAATGGCATCCTTAGTATTTATCGACCACAACATCTACAGCCACGAAAGGATTACAGGAACATGCACTAAAAATAAATGTTATCGCAAAAGCTGACGTCAAAAATAAATTCCCATTTTGCAGAGCGCTCCTTGCGTGCAGACAATCCAAACTCCAACCACATAAACGATGAATAGAATTATATTTTTAAAGAATGCCTAATTGAAACGGAAATTACTGAAGATCGAGTTATTGGTCTCGTCATCAATGGGAATTTTAATAGGTAGGTTAATCTTGGAAAGTTTTATATCAAACAAGTTTAACATGCAGAATCGCTTACGTAGAAAGATGATTCACGCAAACGATACACGAATGATATATGTACAACTATATGAATATTCTAGATTATCATCATGCTCGTTTATGAAATTACGAGTATAATGCATATTTCGGAATTGACATCCATTATGTATCGAAGACTGGTTAATACTCATTATTGCATTAACCGTGCATTATTCAAAATTGAATACGTACAAGCTGCGAAATCTTGATAAATATTACTCAAAAAGCAGCGAAAAACAAAGATCTCCGAGTATGACCGAAGTATACGCCGCTTAAGGATGTAGGTAGACTGCTACATTCTCATTCAAAACATGAGGATGTTTGAAAACAGCTTGCTTCGTTATACCTAAGAAGTGATGTCATGGGTTGGTGGTCAAAGAACATAAAAAGCTACAACATTTATCAAATAACCCTAAGATACTTTGTTCTAACAAACAACAACGCTTATTTTCTTACTTCCTTATTAATATAAACATCGACTTTAATCGATAGCTTAACTTGTTTATTAAGATTCCATCGTAATAAATACGCAGGGAGTAAACTCTAATTGATATTTAAAATAAAGTTAAAATTGGGATTAGCTAAGTCAGACCACCCATATAAGAGATTTTTATTATAGTTACTTTTTACTTTTATTCACAACCTTGCTAATTAGGAACAGGAGAATAGTTCCCAAGTTGTGTATGACCATGATAAAATGAGCGTGTAACAACTGTCCAAAATGTAATTCCACAGTAAAATTGATCGGAACCGGTTGCCATGGTAACACTGGAAGGACAACAACGTTTCATCAGAATATTAATATCGAAGTGATATGGGACAAAGTACAAGAATTAAAAAAAAATCCTTTTGTTTTTAAAAGTAAACAATATTTTTTCTTAACAACTACATATTCGGTTTGGTCATTAAAAAAAACCTTTTTTGTTCTCGGGTTGTTCAGTTTTATGTGATAATATTGTAGTGTAGAGTAGATTTGTACATCTTGTAAAATTATTATTACAATGAATTAGGCATAATAATTATAATACATAAATAGTACACAGCTAATGGGGCAAATTCTTTTTTCGTAATTAGTAACAAATTAAAAATAAAAACGTTTGGGACATTTATATACTGGGATAATCTCAAAGATAATTTAACAACTTAAGAATGAAAATTAGTTTAGTAACTCAGTAACAACTTACTCATTATTCCTTTTAAATAGAATAACAACGTTTATAGATGTTATTCAGTTCTTTAAATAAAACTTACTTTAGCAACCAAACGATTTATTAATAGACGACACCAAACTATAAAAAATATCCAAATGCGTCAATTTCTTAGCAGTATTGAAGTATTTAAAACTAAAATTGTTCTTAAAGTGAACGCTACTGTCGAAGAACATTGTTGCTCTGATGAAGCTTGCTACGAAACATGTACAGCATAATAAGCGATTAATTTAAATGTACCTATTGATATTATCGGCACACTACATATTGATCTGGCATTACAAGTAGGCATGGGTAGCTCTACAACAGAGGTAGGCATGAGAATTTAATCATAAGGACGAGAAATTGTATTTTCCTGTAATCATACTATCACTGATTTTTGTTATGCTCGGGGTATAAAAAAGGCCGTATATTAAATATCTTACTGTATGAAACATTTCCCAAAATTATTAATTTACTAAGTTTTTTATTACATTTTTTATGACTACCTGTGAATCCTTATCATAATTTTCCAACAACCTACCTTCTTCAGAAACCCCACTGCGCGCTAAGCGCATGAATTACTACAGCAGATTTTTTATTATAATTTGGATTACTTGTTATTACATGCTGCGTCGATACCTCGATATGAAATAAGTGCCCAAAGTCCATTTTTTTGCGACTTTGTAAAAATTCTAACTTGTTAATTATTAATGCCTACATTTTTACAAATATAAAATTTTATTTTTTAAATTCAAAATCATTTTGTAAATATCTACAGTTTCATTACTGTTAATAAAAATATTTTTAAATATTATACAAATCACTAAGTATTTTAAAGTTTACAATACGAATACCTATATGATATTCACGTACAATAAAATTATTATTCGCTTCTTTGTGATAAGTATTTTTTATATCAAACCAAAGATATTTCATTATTCTAAATACTGTTTTCTAAGAATCTCCTGTCGTGTCCACTCTTGCTTCACTTTGGGAGACGTATGCCAAGTAATACTACGCGTCTTATTGCTTGATATTATTCATCAGGCGTTTACACACACATTAAAGACTATATCATCCCAAATCATCGTGCAATCGGAGTAAAATCTATCCTACTTCTTTCCTCTAGATTAAAACTACCCGTGCCAAATTTCTACTAAATTGATCCAATAGTTGAGGAGTGACAATGTTATAAACAGACAGAGTAACATATTTATAATATTAGTATAGATCATAACATTAAAAAAAATTATGTGCGTGTTTGCGTCCATGAAATTCTCCAAACACGCTGCCAATTAATTAAAATCAACCTTAAATTGATAATCGTAACGCTGCGTTAAAATTGGCATTGAACTACTTCCCCCGTACAGGTTACTAATTACACATTAAAATATTCGTGTGAGATGTATCTTATCTCAGTACTTCAAATCAAACCAGTCACGTCCGAATTCGCCTCGCCGATTTTTATGGTTCTGCCCTATAAACTCCTTATTAATATAATTATGTACCTACACTACATATTCTCTTAACATAATATATACGATACATAATAATATAACACATAAATAGAATTATAGAATACGATTGTGTGTGAAGTATTTTAAATACTGGAGCTAATTAAATATTCATGCGAAAAAGTAAAACAAAGTAGAGGGTGATTTAACCCCGAAATCATCTTTTCTGGGAGAGAATTTTGTTATTTATCACTTCTAAACCAGAATTCAAACCTCGCTCAATAGAAAATTCTAGCTACGATCTTGATTACGGATAACAACGTTTGATATTAAATACGTCACAATGTATAATCAAATACTTACAAACCACTTAGCCCTGTCACAATAGCTCAATTACACTTACAGTGTTTCCGTCAATTCATCAGCGCGCGCGCAACTATGTGGTATCGGCGCTGTTCGGAAAAACTGACCGGTACCCAGATATGCTCTCGAAAAATCTAGAATTTCAGTTCCGCGGAAATGGTATTCATAAATTAATTTAATCAGTACAAACCCAGAGCCTAATCGAATAATAAAAGCACCTTAAGACAGGGCTTTAAACATCGATACATGTAAGTACAGAAAACCTTTCAACTTTTAAATCAATAACTACAACCTTGCCCACACTAAAATTGCATTATTGATCCAGTTTATAAAAAAAATCTGTCGTTGGCCGCAGTCGTTGCATTTTATGAGTTAATTAATTTTATAATGACAATTTATTTTTCTTATTCCGAAGTACGATACGATAAATTTACGGTTTACACCGAAAGAATAATTCGATGAGAACAATTGATTTCAAGAGTAAACTTTTTTGTAAACAATTCTGTTAATATTTTTTTGACCTCTCAAGTTCAGCATTAACCTTCAGTTTTCTCTGCGTCATGATCGCACTCGAATTTAATCGTAACTTAACCGTGTTACGTTATCGAATATCTAAACAAACAACGAACATTCTAAATTAAATAATAGTAACTTGAGAGACCAAGCTGTTCTCGTTGTTCAACTTATATTTATCACGTACATTTAAAGTACTACAATACAAGGCACTCATATGAAACTTTATTTTTAAACTCGCGAAAATAATATAACATAATAATAATATAACGGTATAAAACCATAATAAATCATTTATTTGACCCAAACAACCCCTAAGAATATTTTTAAAACAAGAGAAACCAATTTCAATCATAGTTATAGATATAAACATTAAACCTATCAGACAATGTCACCTTCCACTTCTTCAAGTAGAAAGACAAACATCTAAAATTATTTAACCAACATCGTAACAATTACACAATTAAATGACTAAATTATTCACCAAATTTGGCGAAATATTCGCGAATGGACTTATAAGTATAGTGATCAAAACACAATTGGATAAATTCTAGTAGACAATATGCACCAAAACCCGTGCAAGGTTATAATATAGTGAAATACAAGATTACCGTTGATCGTTGATGTCCTTGGTTTTTAAAATGACATTGACAGACGGCTGACGTTGACATTGACATCTGCCAGATACGGATATCGAAACACTCTATAGTCGTACAACACTACACTAGGTTCATGATATAATCTATGCTATAATCAAATCTGAAATTGCCTTCGATAAATATTGCAACGAATTAATTACTACAAAGTGAGGATGTTTGTAACATTGTTAGCGATCACGATATTGGCTTACAGTTCAATATTATAAACGTTGAAGATATGTTTCGAGTTACGAGTACAAAATCATAAAAATTCTCGTTCCGGTTCCGATATAAAACAAGTTTAGCTATCCTAATATTACATATGTATAGTATCCGATTAATCACCCATCACTACCTAATAGTCTCCGGTTCATTCAGTTGATCTTGAGAAAAACATCTGGTATTTCCATTATACCTACAATTAATTGGGCAAATCACAAAGGTCAAACATAATAATATAACAGATTAAAAAGCCTTTGTAATTTATGCATTTATGCGCCTTCACCTTACGTAGACAAGTAGGTAATAGTAGAATACACGAAACCAGTTCTTTACATTTGTTTATTTTTATGCCCAATTTACAGGTGAAAGAACTTTTGTTATTCCGTGTTTTGGGAACCTAAAAAAGCGTTACAAATCGTTAAAATAAACCTACATATCTATATATATTCTCTAGTCATCTTCTGGTTTTTTTTTCATTTCTGCGAATTAACCGGATGAATATAACTGTACCTGTTGGTTGGCTCAAATTCAAATTCAAAATCATTTATTCATGTAGGTATCAATGATACACTTATGCACGTCAAACATTTTTTTTTGAATCTACCCCCGTTTCGTAAAGGTGCTTTAATATGGAGGAGAAGAAAGGGGAAAGAAACTCCCCCGCACATCTTTCTTTCTCAGCAAGTTTAATTGGACACCAGTAAGGTTTTCTACTTCTTTTTCTCAATAGGTATATGAAACTCTATAAATAACTTCTAACTAGTTTTAAGGCTGTTGAATAAGAAATATCCCTCAACGAATATACGTGTATTTATAGACTACGGTCATATTCACCTAATTGTAATAACAGAGTACCTACTTTCAACTATATTTTTGTATTAATTTTAGTAGATGCAATGACGTAAATATTATCTTTCCTTAATATTCACATCACACCCTCCATTTATAAGCTACTCGTAATACAACATTTACAACAGGACATCGACACTAGTTTAAGTATCTCATTTAATTCAGACCTTATAAATAATTTAAATAAATAACTATGAAGTTAAATCTAAACATAATCAATAAAGTCATTCATTAAATTTATTCAAGGCATGGCATTGGCAGACCTTCGGATTTAATAGTTTTATTTTTATCAAAAGTGAACTATTTATAAATGAAGACGTAATATGCAAAATAAGACTTAAGATTTTGGTAAGCGTGTGCTGCTAAAAGTAAATATCAAAACATGTACGAGTATGTACTTATATTTCAAGTATAAGCGTATAATACAATATTAAGGTAGCCAATGTTAAACTAGTAATCAGTAATAGAAAAACAAAAAAACCTGTTAAAAATAGGAAAGGGCATATTAAAAGTATGTTGCCTATGTCACTCCCACAATGGAGATAAAGTCTATGACGTCAAGCCCTTTGAACTTTAGAACATGCCAAAGAAATAGACATTCGCTTGAAAAATCCTACATCTGGCGTATTCGGATAAACATATGAATCCCAAACTTAACACAAATGAGTCAAAACAAGTTGCATTTTACATACAAGAAATCGACTGCCTAGTTATTATTCTCACACACACACCAAGGACACAACCTTAAACACTAAAATATTTAAATCATTTCACCTTGTTCTAAATATATTCAATAACATACAAGTTATTATAGGCAAAACAAACCTTACGCAATTTTAATGTAATACTTACATAAGGTGTTTCATTACAAGTGACTTTGATAAGAATGCACTCCCTTGGTATTAGTGCGCAACGCCTGCACGATATAATGCTCCTCCTGGTATTCGGTAATCAGAAATGTCGTTGACTATCCACGCACGTAAGTTATATTTTTGTTTTGTTAATATTATCATTAAACTACAATACACCATTATAATCAAAGCGTACTGTAATTCACTGATCTGTACTGGAGCTGTGTGTCCGGTATGCTCTAGCAGCCGAGTTCCTAACCTTGGGGTAATTACCCCGCAGGGGTAAATCATCAATTTTACGGGGGGTAACGAAGGGCCTAATTATTAGGAATAATAAAAATTCAGAAAATGTTACTTGTATTGTTAGTATAGGGTAAAATCAGTTTTCCTTATAGGTCACAGGGGTAATATTGAAAAGGTTAAGAACCACTGCTCTAGTTTCTCTAGGCCTGTTCAGTTATGACGAGAGAGCCGTTTCCTCTGAGCCATTAATGAGGTAAGGCTTATCAGCACATTGCACAAGTTCCTTTTGTTACTGTCGTTTACGTTTTTTGGCGTTCTTTCAGAGTAATTTAATCCATCCTCCATTTCACCTGCACAAAAGTATGATATTTTTTTATGACAACGGCCCTTGACCGAATAATATCCTAATAAATTACTGACAAACCGACTAGATATTGTACAATAAACACAAAAATATTCTTTGTATTTTAAAACGTAAAAAAAAAGTAAAAATTAAGGTTAGTTCAGATGGTCTTTGTACGGTTCGTCTGCAAAATCTGCATTGACGCACTTAGTTTCAGTTATAATTTCTCAGTTTGAACGGCTTAAGAATGAGGCAATTTAGTACAAACAGTCACATTTTTAAACGTAACCTTTGAACGGTTCGAGGATAAAATAAATAAAAAAGTTTACAGACTTTGTTCTTTTTTAATTTTAAATTAATACATTAAAGAATACTGATTAAATGTTATTAATACTACAATAGTAACTAAAATATTATTGTAAAATACATAGCGCTTTAGTTTCAATTTTGTTATATGGAACTTCTACCTGCTAACACCCTCTTGGAAATCATCTGAGGCATAAAAATAGGCTCTGGGATTGAACGTGCACAACGATTTGATGTGCAATGCACCGAGGTTTCCTCACATAGCAAAGAACCATCAAATCTACAACATAAGTACCTACTACATACATACACCAGTTGTTTCCCGAACATAAATAGTGTTAGGATTTTACCCGGACGCTCCCCTGACGTCCCAAGAATTTTAACTATTCCGGGGAAACCCGGAATACCATCCGGGTAGGCTGCTCTAACTAGACACCTAGCAGTGTTTATGGCCATAAGATTATATCAAAATAATCATAGCTAGTTTAAATATCTGTGGCAAGCACATGTCAACGTCAAATTTCGGTCAGCGGGGTCTTCCCTCTGATGTGAGCGTTTGACGTATATTGTGTATGAAAGGCATAGGTAGTGTAGGTAATGTTTTATTTATTAAACATACCATGCGTTTTACACCTCGCATAATCCATAGCCATTTTAATAATCAAGTATTAAAGCCAACATAAATAATAATCTATCGTATGTCGCAGGCATTAATGCACTTTTACCTGAATAAACTGGTTGCGCGATAAACGAAGGGTTATTCGTTATCAATATATAGCAATTCTTTCTTGAAAACATATTTCGATAATTCTAGTATCACTTGTAATATTATGTCTAGTAATAATATCATCAGGTGCGCTACGGTGTCTCCGCAATAAGTTTCACAATTAAAATACGATTTAGATAATAATCTTTATGACGATTGATGTATTACAAAATTATGACAAGCAGGAAGTTTTACGATAAACAAACCAGAAATAAATGTATTATTAATGATTGTTATAAACCAAAATAATAGAAACCTTCGAACCGTCGAACGCTGTTCCGACTCGCACTTCGCCGTTTTTCGGACCAGTCACAGTGAGGAAAGGCTAATATCGATGATTTCTAAGAACTGTAAGTTTTGCGATATTAGGTACTCGTTTAGCATATAATTGGACAATTATTGTCGTCAGTTGTATGCGATTATATGTTTAGTATACAATCATGAAAATAAATATTCCAGATAGGGTCTAGGTTAGAGTTAACCCGCAAATAACCACTAGTCACGAAGGGGCTTCCGTTTCGTAATTACGGGTACGAATATTTTAGTTGGTAGGTATACTTTTATGTATATTGGTAGAAATCTCAACTTAAAAAATTTGCAAAATATTAGATTGTAACCAAATAAGGACAAATTGCATCAAGTATTATTAAGCAAATTTTAAGTTATTCCGTTAATTACTTAAATAGTATTAGATAGTATATCTTAGCTTGTTTTGAATAGAGTAAAACAACATAAGGCGATTCAATAGCGATTTGTAATAACAATTGCTTTTCGGAACATACCACCTAGCTTAATAATAATAATGGCATTTTTATCACCACAATTCAACCCCTTCACGGATGGATTTTTAAACCCTTTGTTAGCTTGCCGTATTCCTATTTTATTACAGAAATTATATAATAATAGAGTAATTCCAAAACATAGACAAGGCTTAAGTAAATAAGCATCAGTCACTCGATAGTATTTTTGAAAAAAATTGTAACAATTTTTTTTACTTATTTATGTCAGACTCAATGACAATGACTATGTATCATGTATTTTTAACAATAAAAACTTGATTATTTTCAACTTTTACTTAACTATAAATCGTTTTGGTTACAGATGTATCGTCAGTGCCGAGCCCCTGCATTGGCGGCGGCGTTATGGGTACTATTCAGCGTCATAGTTCACACAGAGACACAACTCGCAAACCCCCTGTCATCTTTAATGCAGTTCCTACAAGAAGGCACACGACAGCTCGACGAAGAACCACCTGATAGATCAAGTTTACTCTCGGAATATGACTTTATTGTTGTTGGCGCAGGAACAGCCGGCTGTGTCATTGCAAATCGACTAACCGAAATCCCAGAATGGAAAGTATTACTTATCGAAGCTGGGGTTAGCGAAAACTTTGTAATGGACATTCCGATACTTGCTAACTATTTACAATTCACACCGGCTAATTGGAGATATAAAACTAAGCCATCCAGCAAATATTGTGCTGGATTCGAAAATCAACAATGTAATTGGCCAAGAGGAAAAGTCGTTGGTGGCTCAAGTGTTCTCAATTACATGATATACACTCGAGGGGCACCTCAAGACTACAACAATTGGGAAGAAATGGGTAACACAGGCTGGGGGTGGGACGACGTACTGCCTTACTTTAAAAAGATAGAAAATTTCAACATTCCTTCTTTTGATAATCCTCAATATCATGGGCATAAGGGATATTTGAACGTCGAGCATGCCCCATTCCGTACTACAAAAGGCAAAGCTTGGGTAAAAGCTGCACAAGAGTTAGGTTTCAAGTACGGTGATTATAATGGGGCTAATTCATCTGTCGTCTCATTCTTACAACTCTCCATGAAAAACGGCACACGACACAGTTCTAGCAGGGCTTATCTGCATCCTATCAACAAAAGAAATAATCTGCATGTTACAAAAATAAGTATGGTTACAAAACTTCTTTTCGACAGTACAAAAACTAAAGTTATTGGTGTTGAATTAGAAAAACGTGGCCGTAAATTTAAAATACTAGCAAAGAAAGAAGTGATCGTTTCAGCTGGAGCAATAAACACTCCTCAATTACTTATGTTATCGGGTATTGGACCAAGAAGTCATTTGGAAGAAATGGGTATATCCGTTGTAAAAGATTTACCAGTCGGACAAAATTTAATGGATCATATTGCCGCTGGTGGAGTACAGTTTGTTGTTAAACAGCAAAACTTTTCGCTAAGTACTGAGTATATATTAAATCATTTAGATTTAGTATTCAAATGGATGCGAACCCATAAAGGACCATTATCGATACCCGGTGGATGTGAAGCGCTCATCTTTATGGAATTGAAAGATAAATTTAATTCAACTGGATGGCCAGATATGGAATTGTTGTTTATTGGCGGCGGGCTCAACGCAGATCCGTTACTACACCGAAATTTTGGTTTTGATGAACAAATATATTCTGAAACATATGCTCCACTGGGTAAAACCGACGCGTTTATGGTTTTCCCGATGTTGATGCGACCTAAATCAAAGGGCAGAGTATTACTCCAAAGCAGAAGTCCTAAAATTCATCCAACATTAATTCCAAATTATTTTGAATACGCCGAAGACTTGAAAAAAATTGTTGAAGGTATTAAAGTAGCAATAGAAATCACGAGACAACCATCGATGCAAAAATTAGGAGCTAAAATATATGATATTCCTATTCCCGACTGCTTAAAGTATGGACCTTTTGGTAGCGATGACTATTTCGCTTGTCAAGCACAGATGTTTACATTTACAATCTATCATCAAAGTGGTACCTGTAAAATGGGTGTCGAGGGAGACCCGTCATCTGTAGTAGATGCGAGACTCAAGGTTCATGGAATTGGAAAATTAAGAGTTATTGATGCGAGCATAATGCCAGAGATAGTTTCCAGTCATACAAACGCTCCTGTCTATATGATTGCTGAAAAAGGCGCAGACATGATCAAAGAAGACTGGGGCAAGAAAAGATAATATTTTAAAATAAGTAAAAAACTAAAGCAAAACTGTGATTTAAAGTATGCAATATCTTACTTCAAGACTTTTATGTTAAGGGGCATGTATTTTAATATTTAAATAATACATATACTATATACAAATATAGCTTTATAATTAGTTTTAAGGTTTAAAATATAATAGAATATTTATAGTAGAAATTATAATAAAGATTTTTCAAGAAATTCGGCTAATGTTGGTGAAATTGTGTATAAATTATTGTAAAAACGTTTATAAACAACTAGACAACTAACATAACAACATGAAGGCTACTTTTATTTCTAAATTTGCAAGTGTTCTACAATAAGTCATTATTATTTAATCGTAATAGTTAATTACTTTTTTAATAAGTCACCAATCATCGCAGAAAATTAACAGAATTATGGAACTTTGTAAAAAATATTTAAAAGTAGATAAAAAATATTTCAAGTAAAAAATAATGATGTAACATAAATAAATATACGTACTTCATACTCATAAAAAAATCTTTGTTGTCCGTAAAGGTAGTAAAGATATTTTTTTAGTAAAGGTATGAACGTAAAGGAACTGAATTTTTATTATGTTTTTTGTGTATACAATTTTCTTAATTTTTTATTATAGTACAATTTTTTGGGCATCAAGATAAAATCTTGAGACTAATATAAACTCGATTTTATGACTTATGTTTTATAATCAACCTCTTTCGTGTGAACCCCATACGAAAAGAAGTATGCAAATAAATGCATAAGTAACTCTGTTCGTCTATCTGTGTTACCTTCTCACGGTCAAACCGCTCTATACCTATTGTAACAATATTGTGTATGAAGGAAGGAAGATATTTTTTATTATACTTTTTTGTACAGTAATTTCATGTAACGCCTAACGTAAGAGAATAGCAAGACTTTACAGAAACGACGCTGGGACAGTTTGCTAATGACACATGTTATGTAGAGTCTAATAACTGAAAATACATTCACAATACGTAAACAATAAGTTCCTTTTAGAAGTAAATAAATTGAAAAAAAATGTTTTAAAAATAAAACCTTTAAGGCCAGACATGTTAATGATTGAATTTTAGATCTTAATATATGACCAACGGTATTTAGACTGGGTATAAAATAAAGAATTATATTATAACATTTTTGTAAATTCATTTCCTGTGACCAAAAACATATACCTACCATAATATGTACACGGCAATAAATATCCATAACAATAATTATTATTTTCCCTAACATGACGAATATGATGTTTTAAACTGTTTTTAGGCAATAAACAATACCTTGACATATTGACTGAAACCTACAGTCGTGAAAATATAATTGATACAAAGTGAAAGATCTAAATTCTTAGTAGCACTGATACAGCAGGCAACATTTTATTTAACAGATTCTTCCTACTAATTTTGCCAATAATAATGTAAGTTAATATGAATGAGATCTGTCTATCAATTAGTGACCATTTTAGCACTGAATGTTTACATCGCAATTGGTATATAAATAACGTAATGAAGATAAAACTATTAATCCCCATTAAACATGTAGCCTTGCTTCTTTCAAATATGGAATGTAAATGAAATATATATTAATTATTAGGAATTAGTAGGAATTGGTATTGATGGTGTAGGTAGGTTATTAAAGACTTCTGACATTGAATTCAAGGTTGTAGCGGTGAAAGTTTAACTAATCAATAGGAAGTATAGACAAAACTAACTACAACGTACGTAGTGACGTGTCACAAAATTACCATTTTGAATATAGGGGCAGAAAGATGCCTAAGTCAACCGTATAAGAAGAAAAAAATGTCGACGACAGTATAATCCAAAAAATAATGCCAATTGTAGTATTGATAGACTTTGACTGTCAATAAACCTTGATTGTTAATGCCGGCATTAACGTCACTGAATCTAAATTATCACAAAATGATCTTTAGATAGAGAATTACTATTTGAAGAATTGTACAGAGTGTTCAGGTGAAATATTTAAGAAAATAAATAAATGCAAGAGTTAACTTTAACAAACCTGAATTAATTTGGGCTAAAAGTGAATTGTTACATGGGATAGTTCACATTTTAAATACGGAATTATGATCGTTATTTAATGACAGCAAAAGTACACAGTGACATATTTAAAGGTCACAGTTCTAACAAGACATTAAATTTCTAAAACATTATAAAAGATAAGGAAATTTGTCAATACGTATCATTACGGTTTAAGGTGGGATGATATGACCAGGTTATACAAAATAGCATTTAGGCGTTCGGCGAAAAATAAAGAAATATATGTTACTGAATGTTTATATATTCATCCCCTGAAGTAGTGTTCCTGAGTATCTAAAGTATTTTAACTTCTATAATACTTTTTTCTTAAGTTTGCGACAAAGTTTTTTATTAATTTTTATCCAATAAGTACCTACAAAACCTTACATTAAATTACATTTATGGTACTTTGCCTCAGCGTTGCATGCTAGATGCTCCAGTACAATCTCTAAGAGCAGTATTTTTTACGTAATTTGCTATTTTGTACTGTAATGTAAATACCATGAACAGTCTTACTATGTATGTACTATGTTATTTCATAACATTATGAAATGTTAATGTTACAGTACGGTGCTATTTCAATAACAACAAAATTCGTTAAAACATTAAGTGATTCTTGTCAATCAAGTAATCTTCAACAGAGTGAAAGACTTAGTATCAAGGCTGCAAAAGAGAGACGAGCCTATTTCTTTACTATTATCGATTTAAAATAAAATAAAAGATCTACACACATTTGTTGTTTGCTTTTGTCCTAACAAAATAACATCAACAGGATTTCTTAGGCACGTTATATAAAGTAGTTCTATAATTTAAATTACCTAAAGATCTTACGATGGTGAAAAATATGTAAACACTAGACGACGACGCCCACGGCTTCGCACGCGGAAGAGTAGTTAAAAAATATATTGCATTTATCCCAAGGGAACCTATAATCAGGATACAATCTATCTCATGTCCTATTCTTGGATGCAAACTATCTGTGTGCCAAGTTTCAGCTTAATCCGTTTAACGGTTAGAGCGTGGAGGACTTACAAACATTCACATAATACAAACATTAATTTCGACCAAATTTGATTAGCATACATATTTTTTGATATCTTGAACCGTTTTCGCAGCGCACGCAACGGAAGCCCTCAAAGATGAATAATTTTCCCCGTTTTCTTCACATTTTCCATTATTTCTTCGCTCCTTTTCATCATAGCGTGATGTTATATAGCCTATAAGTTTCCTCGATAATTGGACTATCTAACACTAAAAGAATTTTTCAAATTGGTCCAGTAGTTCCTGAGATTAGCGCGTTCAAACAAACAAACTCTTCAGCTTTATAATATTAGTATAGATAATAAGTAATAAAAATTGTACTGTTACAAACAGAAGTTCGATTGTAAGAAGAATCGAGGTAGTTAGTCAAAACTGAACTGATGAAGATCAACATCAGAGACCTACAACCGGTTGTATCTTTCCAGATACAACACATACTACTCAGAATGGTGTAAAACTAACAGGAGAGATAAATTACGTTTAGGAATTAATGGATCTTTGTTACACTTCAAAACACTACAAAATATAAAACTCATTTCAGCGAGACCTGGAAGGTGACAGCCGTGAAAGTAACCAACCCACTGGTTGGCAAACAAAAAAAGACCCCCGCGGACATAGTAGTGGTTGTGTAGCCTAAAATATTAAGCGTACTGACTTAGTGAAAACCTCTTTACTCTCTCCTTATCCATCGACCAACAATAATTTGAACTCTATTTTCCTTATTAAATGAAATAGCAACATTATTTGATTAAGAACAAACTTTAACTTCACAGCAAAAAGTAAAGCGGCTAACAATAACATAAATACATAATTATAATTGGCGAAGACCGATGTTTTAATTTAACCTGTGGACGACACGAAGTGAAAGTGCTTTGTTTTAGTGAGATATCAGCATTAATGTTGTCAAAATTGATAAAATAAGGTAAAATAAAGTTATACCTCCTGAAATAAATTAAATAGCAATATTTCGAGTGTGTGTTTCTGAGCATAGGTTTACCAAAGCGACACATTAGTGTGTAGTAAATCCATATTACAATATTAAAAAAATAGTCATTTGGATTTTTTAAAACTTTGCAAGTTGAAAATCTTAGGCGTTCTGCTCGAGAAAAACATTTAAATGAGTACCTAAAATTACAATTTAATTAAGTGTAATATGTAGAGACACATAAAACACAGAAGGACTTTGTACTGCCAATCTCATAATGTGACTCTTTATTTTGCCTTAATTAGACTACTGTATATTTATTTATCAGAACTACAAACCAATTTTCTTTATTCTGTGTCTCTGTGACGTCAGACTCTACATCTTATGGCACGTACCTGTGAAAGAAAGAGAAATAACATGAGTAAATTATCTTATCTCATCCTATACTGTAATACGAGTAATTCTTATAATACATATTAAAAGTAAACTTTG
>LGAG01000491.1:115635-135440 GCA_001278395.1 Lerema accius
AGACCTATCTATCTATCATGATGAAATAATTGGCCTTGATTCTGCATTAACTTAATACAAATTAGATTGCTTTTTCAGCAATGTCTCACTATCTTGACAGGCCTAAGAGTAAATTACATGCAATAGAATCGTTGCGGTCAATAAACAAATTTGAATATTGTTGTCAATGCCAGTTCATATACCTACGTAAAATGTATTGCAAACCGTAACACGATGCGACTTGTTACAAACAACAGCATTATTATGAGTAGAAACTAGAATAACATTTTATTTATCCACGACGGAACAAATATGGTATAAAAAAATATAATTCAAAGTGAAAGCTTGGTGTTATGGTGTTTGTTTATGCAAACAAATGTTGCCATTTATCTAAAAAAAAGGACTGATTTGCACACATTAATGTGCCTAGTTTTTACTACTTTCTATATCCACAATTACTTTGCCAACCCTATTAATGCTTTGATTTGATGAATTTGTAACATCATTGAGATAATTTCCTCTGATTGAGAAATATTACGACTAACGAAGTAGGCCGGCAATGACTAGTTAATTATAAATAACAGTATTACCGATTGAAGTATTTCGTCGAATGTGGGTATTAGGCAATGAAATCGTTTGAAATCGTGATCAATAAGCAATAGAGCTTAAAATAAATTGTATTTATTTTAGTTTACTTGGAAGAAACCTCGCCAATCCTGGGATTAAGGTTTACGTGACACAAAAGTGTTTTTATAGTGTTTATTGTCAAAGTCACAAACAAGAAAAGTGTCATTTTAATTGTTTGTCTACTGCCATTAAATGTATGTGTAACCATTGTTATTTTTTCTTTTCTAGTAATCAAAAGTAAAACGCGTTCAAATCAATCAACCAAAACGATGTACAGATTGTCATCAACATGGATAACCCTTATAAATCTCTTATGTATTTTTAATGAAAGATCAATAGGAGCGATCTATCAGGGAAGAGGAAACAATCAATCGTTCCTTCAAACTCCTATATTAGACATGCTAAGGAAATCGATGGCGATCAATTATTTCCCTGAAGTTCCAACTGACCTCTTTGATTTTCTGAGAGATACTTATCCTTTGCCTAACGGTAAGAATTAAAGTTATAGATTATCATAATACTTTCACCGTTGACAAACGATGTCTGCATGACTATTTTGACTGCTGTTTTGTAATCCAGTGGCTTAAGTCAAATCACGGCAGATGACATCCGAAATATCAACCGCATCATAAATGGCATTACAACCAAGAAAGCTATGAGCTGGTTGCCTAACAGTAACCGTAACACTTGTTTTAAATTTTGATTCTAGATAAGGAAGACATTACTTGCATGCAAGAACACCGTCAAAACTACATAGCTTACACAACAAAAATGCTCGATTTCCAATGGAAGGAAATAGTATCAACGCTATATTCAACAAGATACCATCGATCACTAACTTTTATTAGTGATCGAAAAGTGCTACAACCTTTTCTATATTATTTACTACTGTTTTAGGTATAAAGGCTCCGTATTCAGAATACGATTACATCATCGTAGGAGCCGGCTCTGCTGGGTGTGTATTAGCAGCGCGTTTAACAGAAGATCCCAATGTGCAAGTTCTGGTATTAGAAGTTGGCAGACCCGAAATGTTGACTACAGATATACCAGCTATAGCACCCTTCTTCCAAAGGACTGAGTACGCTTGGCCGTACTACATGGAACCCCAACCAAATGTATGCACAGGTAATAAATAATATTATTTTTATATTTAACACAAATATAACAAAATTTTGTTACTCGATATTTCGACCCCGCTACATGGATCGTTCCGCCGTGTTCTATCGTGGCTACAATGCAAGTAGGGAACTAAAATTTAATGATACGGTTGTTATAATTGACATTAAAGTCGTTTAAGATGGCTAGAAAGATATAATAAAAATAACTTACATTTCAAGTAACTTTAATGTTGGTATTTGTGTTCACCAATAGGTATGATCAACCAAAGATGTTATTGGCCGAGAGGTAGAGCAGTCGGTGGGACCAGTGTAATCAACTACATGATCTACACTAGAGGACACCCTGAGGACTGGGATAGAATAGAAGCTGACGGTAACTATGGATGGTGAGTCATACATAAGTGAAAACCACAGACCCATAAAAAAGAATAGACGAAACCATCCAGCCGAAAAGTAACGATCCTTAATATGTAGCAGTTCGACCATATGAGGCCCAACCCTCGGTAGTATACGATGACTTATTTAGTCGCAATTGTATACAATCGCTCTGTCTATTCTTTTTTTTTGGGTCTGTGGTGAAAACATTAATATGCTTAGTTGTTTAATTGGCCAGCAAACTCAATAGGATAGAGCAAAAAAAAAGTACTGAAAAATCATCCTGTAAGGGAGTAAAGTAAAAAAAGGGATAAGCGATGGTTTTCACCCAAAATGTCCCTAAGTTTATTGAGAACTTAATATTTTTTACAATTGATCTACTTGTTTTGCTACACAATTACGGCCTGACGAGATTGCTCTTTGTTAATGCAATGGAATTTTACTTAAAGAACAATTAAGCGCGGTACTCTTAACATTGATTGCGTTATAGAACGCGATTACATAAACCATTTCGAGTATAAATTGGTTCACGGTTCCAAATATTGCACAGTTTTTTTAAGGTATCATGAATAAGCTCACAAGAACAGCATAAATCTAAATATCCAAAATCTTAGTGTCCGTGAATTTGTCATTGAACTTCTCCTAAAGGGCTGGACAAATTTTAATAAACATTTTGTTAAGTATTTAAGAGGCCTCTAGGATGGTTTAAGAAACTTCATGGAACCAGCTAAATTATTCGAAATTTTGGACCGCCGTCATATCAAAATTTGTCCAATATGATGAGAATTGACTAAAGTATATTTAAGAGTACCTGATGATTAAACACACCAAAACGAATGTTTATTTTCTTACCTAAAATGTGGAGTCCACCTCATAATAAAAAAGTGAACCATAATAAAAACAAATTTTATGATACAAGTACAAAGGTTTATATACGTTTTAGAAATATTCAAAAACATACAAAGGTTTACCTTTTTTACTTATACTGACCGTGGTTTCACAAAATATGTTTACAATTTTTTATTGTTTTCTTAAAATTTAATTAAAAATATACTGATGTGGATGTTATCTTGAAATCGACCAGATGGGTTTAAGTTTTCTGCAAAGGTGCAATTTATTATTATTTTACTACAGGTCCTATAACGAAGTCCTTGAATACTACAAAAGATCTGAAAGGTCAAGTTTGAACGGACTTGAAGAATCCCCGTATCACGGAAGAGCCGGAGAAATGAACGTTGAATTTAGCCAAAGGTAAGTCAAACTAAAATAAAAACTAACACTTTTTATACGATCAATGCTAAAACATAACCTCAATTCCAGGACACCATTAGCCGATGCATTTTTGGAGGCAGGGAGGATCCTGGGATATCCTTCAGGAGATTACAATGCTCCTGAGGGGTTAAGGTTTGGATATGTCCAATCCAATACGCGAGCGGGTAGGAGAGTAAGTGCTGCTAAAGCGTTTTTACACGGCAACAAAAACAGAACGAATCTTCACATTTTACCAATGACACGAGTTACAAAGATTCTTATAGAAAGTGGAACAAGAACAGCTTATGGAGTACAATATATACGTAACCGTATTAGATACGAGGTGAGAGCACGAAGAGAAGTTATACTATCCGCAGGTCCCATAGCATCCCCCCAAATGCTTATGCTTTCGGGTATCGGACCAGCAGAGCACCTTCAGAAACATGGCATACCTCTGGTACAGGACTTACCAGTTGGTCAAACTCTGTATGATCATATAACATTTCCTGGACTCATATTTACACTGAACGTAACAGATATAAGTTTTATTGAGAGCAGAAGTACGACGCTAAGGACTATTATGCAATATTTACAGTTTAGCGACTCACCTGCGTCGACTATTGGAGCCGTAGACGCTATCGGATACATAAAAACTCCTTTATCCAGCATAATGGAAAGAAGACCAGATATTGAGCTAATCAGTATTGGTGGTTCTTTAGTTTCTGATGGAGGAGGTGGAAGCAAATCTGTAAGGCGAGGTATGATGATTACCGAGGAGTTATTCGATAATGCATATGGTTCCATCGATAATACAGACACTTGGAGTGCATTCCCCATGTTACTACACCCAAGATCAGTCGGACACTTGGAATTGAAAGACAAAAACCCTTTTAGTCATCCACGTATGTATGGAAACTATTTAACGGACCCTATAGACATTGCTACATTTATAGAAGCTATACGTTTTATACAGGCCCTGACAAGAACTGAACCATTTCAGCGTTTAGGGGCACGGGTACATCCGGCGAAGTATTTAACCTGTGGTAACCTAGCTTTCGATTCAGACGCTTATTGGGAATGTGCTATAAGAACCATCACGGCGACCCTGCATCATCAAGTTTCAACATGCCGCATGGGACCAGCAAACGATCCTTACGCTGTCGTGGACCCAGAACTACGAGTGTATGGTGTAAAACGATTACGGGTTGTTGATTCCAGTATAATTCCTAATGCGATATCAGCTCATACACATGCACCAGCCGTTATGATTGGTGAAAAGGCATCAGATATGATTAAAGCTACTTGGGAAAACCAGTCCAGTTAATGCTTTTTCATAATCTTAGTAGAAACAATGGGAAATCGATCCTCCAGGAATTGCGTAGCGACTGCAATCCATTAACGCTTATAGATGCATTTCTCCATACAAATATAAGCACATTTTAATCCATACACGACAAAAATGTGCTCGAAGATAAAGTTGGTTGGTAAAGCCTTGTACGGGTGTAGATCATACCAAATGAAACGTCTAGACCAAATAATTAAGACATTTTCCGAGCATTATTGTGATCCAATCATGCGTTCGCTAGTTTGTGATATAAACATTGTGAAATATAGGTACATTATTTAGGATTATTATGAACAACACAAGAATTATAGATTTAAGTTACTCTATAAGATAAAAATAATAACACTATAGGTACTGGATGCTGCTTAGACAGGAATTTAGTTTTTAACACGTGTCCAGGTGAAATATATTGTAAGCACTGTATTTTTTGTTAGTAGTTATTATAAAAGAAACACAATGCGTCGCCGATTATTGAAGTAACGTAAAAAGCTTACTATACCACTAACTATACAATTATAAGCCACATAAATACGACTAGTCTACAAGTGCCTATGAATTTTTAAACGCCATGGTACAATGCATAGAGTGATTAATTTTGTAGCAAATAATATAGTAACAAGAACTTAGGATTCCAGTTATGGTTTTTATAAATGAAATGAATAAACAAATCTATTTACATTATTATCATAATATCTCAACAATTAAGTTACTTCAATTTACCAATAAATTAAATCAATTAAATTTACGAATAAATTAGGTTGTTTATAGTGTTTTTTTAACATTGAATGACATTTAAATTTGTAATCCTTTACCTGCGATAACAGTGAAAGGTCGTTGAATAATGTTTAAAATTGGACTTATGAAGGAATCTTCTCGATCAATAAACGAGCCGTCTCTATGAAATACTTATTATTTGTTAAATATTTACTTAAACGAAGATAATGATTGATAAGAATTATGATTTTTGTTCATGATTATCATAATCATGCTCTGTCTGTTTGTCTACGAGTACTATTAAGTTTTCGGTTATTACTGCTAATTCAGAAAACCACAACAGAAAAAGTATGAACTAGCCTAAACATGGATAAAACGCCTTCGAAGAATGTATAACAAAGGTTCGAAAATACGTAAGCTATGACAGCTACTGCTAGCCTGCTTTTATAAGGCTCATAGAAACTATTTGTATGCAACAAGTGTTTTAGCGTTGACGTTTTTAGACATTCTAGGGTTCCTTGAGTAGTGTGTGAGAAGAATACACACTAGAAATCACTAAAAACCAATCAAATTAACAAACAACAGAACTAATATTAATTAGAATTATAAATTCCTCTTATGCGAGAAATTGAACCTGCAGAGAAATCGGTTCAATGAGCAGGAATATCACCTGCTCGTAATTGGCAAAAAAGAAAAATGGTTTTTATGTAAATTTCGTTATGGTCAATAATTATTTTTATGGCTTTTTAAGTAAATAGTGGCCACGATACAGTTCAGTAAACTTGGAGTGGTGGTCTCAGAGGACTGGTCAACTGCACTGCTTTAAAAAAGTTCATTGACATCAAAACCAAAAAAAAATATAAGGACCGGTCAATGCCGCATCCGCCCGACGTGTAGTGTTCCGTAATGTAAATTAGCGATTAAAATATTCTGCAAAACGGAGATGCTATAGTAGTATGATATATGAATACGGATACGATGAGTGGTTATACCTATACCCGATCTATAACGCGGACACGCCGACAAAAAAAACATTTGATACAATTTATTAAGCGTTAGGACAGGGTTTCCCAACCAAGGGACGCGCTTCTCAAGGAGGAGTCCGGTGTCCGGGGAGCCTCAACAAAAGAGAGGTTAGGAAACCCTGGGTTAGAAGGTCCTCAAGTACAATATTTGCCCACTCACCCACCCCGCCGACTTAGCGGTTAATTTATATCTGATAATGATATAGCTAATGAATTTTAAAAGATTGCTAAAGTGAACAGTTACACTTAACAGGTTAACGAGTAACTAAGTAACAACAGAACTTTAAATTGCGCGTGGCCTAATACGCTTATAGTAGATTTTTGTACAAAAATTACATGAACAAATGACTACCAATGTCAATGAACTCCACATTATACACGCAAGCAGATATAAGATATGTAATTGCAGGAATTGCATACGCGAGTAAGTAAGAGTACATACGTGATGAAACACACAGACGTTTTTAAGAATAATCCAAGCATGCACGAGTTTTAGGTATTCAATTTTACAAAAATGATGGACAGAAAACTAAACATTATGCATAATATTTGTCATAGATACAAATAATTTCATTTTACAAAATAAAACAATAGTCACACTACCACACTGCGTTTGATTCATAATATGCAGGTCACACCCACACGTCACGGAAGTTCCCGTTGACAGATAGCAACATAGACATCTTCCAGCCAGCCGAATTCCAAGCGCAGAACGGGTCCTCAGTGTATATAAATCTGATATAAATAGACCCATTAATTTCTATTGATAAATATTTATTTGTTTACTATTTCTGTCACTTATATATTTTGTATATAACCTTAAAAAGATTTTTTTCTTAGCTCGCAGGCGTCTTAGGCTTGTAAAAAGTATTCTAAGTTAGTTAGTATGTTTGTAGTAAGTATGTTTGTAAATACCGTGTTGAGTCACAGTGATTTGAGAGCAAGATTGCCTAACTCCAGGGCCGCTACTAGGTGGCCCCCGTGGTCCACTTTTAAATCAACTCACTACATTTGATCCGACATCTAACATGAAAGTTTTTAAATAACAATGTCAGTAATCACATTTATTTAAAATTTCTTGTTTAACTGGTATTTCGTTAGTTAACATTTTCTAAGGGTCAAATCTAATGATCTGAATTTAAACAACTTTTTCTTACAATACAATACTATGTAGATAGATCTGTTGAATTATATTAAAGAGACCGCATACCATTAGGGGGCTTCTCTGTTCCCTCATACATATGTAAATATAACAAACTTATAATTTTCCAGCGTAACATACGAGTACGATAACAACAACCTCTTCAAGAAAGTCAATACATCACTATACTACTCTGTCAGAAATTGATTGGTGATGACCTCACACAGCTGGTTTAACGGGATAAATTAACATGAAACTTTACCTTACATTGAGTATAACATATGACAATACAAATTCTCTATACCGTAAGGTGAACGTGACTTATATCATTTCAACTTAGAAAAGCGAAATCATAACGGTGAACCCTCCATTTAGTTCAAATTTTAGAAAACGGTTGCAATTTATTAAATAGTTAATACTATGTTTAATCTATTGACATTAATAGTGAAGTTTTAAAACATTTCTGAAAGCGTCAGCCGCAAGCTGCAAAAGGTGTCCGGTGAAGAATCCCTCACATTTTTTTTGGAATTTATAACATTACATTACATTCTAAAGCCAGCCACGCTAGGTTGTAGCACATAATTATTATATGGTCCCCTCAATAGTAAAGTAAACTTTCATAAGTTAACCTTACATCATCCTGCAAACAATACGTAAAAAATTATAAAGGACGCCCATAACGGATTGACGAATTTCAACGTGTAAGTTGTCATCGGATTCGTGTCCATGGTTGGAGCGACATTCGCTCTAATTACAAGTAATTTTAAGAAGTTAAATTTTATGATATTATATTAATTATTATAATTTAGAAAATGTTAATTTACTTTTATCTATAGCATAAATAGTTTCTTAGGCACCGGGTATATTTTTCACTGATCAGGCAATTAATTTGGCATGGCCGAACATTTAAAAAATCACACCTGCTCAAACTGGTTAATATGATAAATATCTTGACAGGACTGTAAATAATATTGTTCATCTATTTGTCAGAATAAGAAAAAGGCGTATTTTATAAAGAAGAAAAACAAACTATGGCGCTACAATTGAAATTCATAGAAAAAAAATTAAATGTGGACAACACGAGATCATCACTCTACAAGCCCTACCTCACAAACTGTTGAGTTTAGCTTTAGTTAAAATATGTGCCTTAACAGTTTCTTTACTACAAGAACTATTGTATAAAAAATGTAATGAACGGTACAGAATTGCTTTTCTTACGCCCATGTGAAATTGAGTTCATGAAAATAGGGTTTGTAGAGTCAAGCCGCGTAGCATTTGAAGCTCGGCTCTACATGAGATCTGATAACATTTTGATATGCCGAACTCCACAAATCTAAATGTTAAATCGCATTTGGATTGAACAATTCAAAGAATTTTCTTGAATACCACCCAAATTTACGTATTATATTTATGCAAACGAAAAAATGTTCTTGTTTTTTCTTAAATTTAAAGTTCATCAAAACAATCTAGAAATTAAAAAAAATATATAATCGTTAACCCAGCAGTAAAGTTTAAATAAATCGACCCCATAATTATTGTTTCTTAAAAAGATAGTTTAAAAAATTCGACGTCAAGAATCTCGTCGATCGGTTCAGTCCGGCATCGACAGCTATACGGGTATCACATTGCGAGACAGTTCGCCATAAAAATACGAAGTTCATGTTGCATAATTATCTAATAAAAAATGTTTAGTATAAGAACATCATTACTTATATTTTTTATCATCTCAAACGCGAGTACGACAATTCAAGACAGCGAAGAGGGGACTGTGAAAGTAAGGGAAGATGTCAGAAATGATGGAAGGAACCTGAACAGCAACAATAGGAAGAGCCGAATCCTAAGGTCACCGAAAATATCCATGGTTAACTCAATCCTGCAAACCTCAAATTTCCTCTTCAATGTCGAAGCTTTAAGTACTGGAGATTTTTTCGATTTTCTCCGAGATAAATACCCACTACCCGACGGTAAGTAATAATAGTAATAATATAACTAACGGTAACTGTTCTATTATTTACATCAAATATATACGATAATTTGGCCAGTTATCTAAAATATGTACTCATTCAGCAAGTGTAAGTTGTAAGCTATACTGACATAATACATTAGGTATAACGTTCAATCAAAAACATACACATTGTGTGCAACGTCAAATTTCAAAGTAAGAACTTTCGTATATAACTACCAAACATGTGGTGAATCCTGCTGAAGCAGGACGTCTATGAAATCAATGAACGAGACTTGTTGGAGGTTACTGGTCAGTCAAACTCCTCAATTCTAATCAATTATATTTTCTATTTGCCTGCTGGATTACCACCAATTTAACTTGTAGCGTTGTTTACGTGTTTGGGTCGCAGCTTGGGGAGATAAGAAATATTGCAGATCCCTTTTTGTTTTAGCTGGCAACGTGACGACGAAGCCTTTAAGGTTACTCATGTCCACGGAACTCACCATACGAGTACATAACTTTATCGTTTGTCGCTATTTACATAAAAATCAGGTAGTTCAGCTGAGATATACACAAATTTCTTTTTATCATGCAAATGATAAAATACTCGAGTAGATGTCAAGGTAAAAACTTCAATTAACTTCATACCGCCTGCAATATAAACTAACACGCTAGGACGCTTCTTTCGCAATAACAGTTGTCTTTTATACAAATTTTACTGTTTCAATTTGAACTTATAAACGCAAATTACATGTCACATTTGATATGCAAACTACCGCATATTTGTTTTTTTTATGGAACTTTTCTAATCAACAGGCCTCCCGAGTCGTAATCAACCTCACAACATCGAATAACAATATGGCCAGGCCACCTATCTATCTTATATTTCTGTAGCCACGACTTAGTAGCTACATATTTGCGTGTTATGTAATCATTGATCTTTGCTTAAATATAATTGAGAATTATTTTTCATCGTACGAAATTAAAATATTATTTATCATGTTACCAAATTAGATTAGTGATCCTTCCTCCAATAGTTACATTGTCATTGTTTTGAATCATTGTGCTTCGTGAATGCCATAACGAAATCTGTAAAATCATAGAACTACGAACTAATAATGCAAGTATTTTGGGGTAACTTAGTCAACTAAGAACCTTTAGTTTCGCATGTCCCAAACTCTTATCCGTCATCAATCTGGTTCAGACAGGAGGCACTAGAACTAGGGGGGCTCTGTTTGTCTGTGTGTTTGAAAGAGCATCATGCCAAAACGGCTGATTTGACAGAAAAATTAATGAAATACCTAAATAATCCTTAACTCAGGGCGTTATTTCGGCTTTATTTTATTTAAATCGGGCCACTCTACCAAAAGTTACTAAAATTTAAAGTTTTGTGGGACTTCTAACTGACGTGACTGACCTGACAGCTGACATGGACAGCCATGTTAAAAACAAGTAGTCACTTTAATGATTTCAGGCAACAACTTCGCATGTCCCTTACTGATATGAAGAATATGAAGAGCTCTAATCTAAAATACGCTTTGTTTAGGAAACGTTATTGTTACCGCGGGATGACAGGTAAAAAGTACACCGAAGCGAAGCGAGGGCGGTTCCACTAGTTTAAAATAAGTAACTATATGAGCAACTAAAATCTAGGTACAACACATAAAACCCCTGTGCCACCTGATTGATTTTGGAATTATGTAAAAATAACCACAGATTAATAAAATAAAACAATAATTAATTGGTGGGCTTAGTAAGTTAACAAATTGTTTAAGACTTTAGGTATACGGAACGCTCAACGGGTCAAACACACTTGACAGATTTATTTTTTGCGATATCTAAAATCGTAAATATTAATGTAGCGCCTCTATCGTTTCTACTTTACTATTTTCTATATATCTGTCAAATTAAATTTTACAATATTTTATTATTTTGTAACAAAATATAAAAAACAAGCTAGATTTATTTTACTAACAAGCAACCTTCGCTTCGGTAAACCTAAATATAAATACATAATTACATACTATACCTATAACACTGCTAAACATTTATTCCTGCCGTTATACAAATTGCATATTTACTTAATTTTATTTTTAAGTAACTTTTAATATTTTTTGTGATAAGAAGATACCTAATAAAATATACAAAGGTTAAGAAATGTTAAAAAATGCAACATACGCAAATGGCACGGTCTGTCCGAAGTTCAACTAACTTGTAACAAGTTATTCTTATAATGTTTATTCAAACAGTGCTTATTTGCATTATTTCAAATTTAGGAACAATAACGTAGGAAAAATTAAATGCACAACTCACTGTGTTTTTCTAGTCATGGAAATTTTAAACGTACTTAAAATCTTGCCTTGATTCAAGTTTCTGATAGCTTCAATTCGTTTTTAAACTAGTATTATTACAACAACACTACTTTAACCGGATCCATATCATATCCATCACGAAATCACGATACGAGATACGACTACTCCACATTTACCATCTCAAGGGTTAAAAAACAGTAGTTTTCAATCATGTTCACATTAACTTTTTTTTTCTTTGTTAAAATTATGTAACTTCTATATCAGTGAAATTAAATATAATACAAAGTCAAATCTAAGAAAAATCCTACTCCAAATTCCAGGTCGCACGACTCCGTTACCAGAATACGATTTCGTGATCATCGGAGCTGGTTCTGCGGGCAGTGTCCTGGCGTCGCGCCTCACCGAGAACAGGAACACTACAGTGCTGCTCGTGGAAGCTGGCAAACCAGAGATGCTGCTGACAGACATACCAGCAATAGCCCCGTACTTCCAGTCTACAGACTACAGCTGGCAGTACTATATGGAACATCAGCCAGGAGTATGTCGAGGTACGAACATTATAGAATACATATAAAAAATGTATGTCTTCTTTAATAAGTTGGTGGTAGCTTTCTCGACATAAGATTGAAACTCACCACACATATTCCCCACATATTTCAGGAATGGAAAAAGAACGCTGTTTCTGGCCACGAGGTAAGGCCGTAGGAGGGACATCGGTAATCAATTACATGATCTACACCCGTGGGAGACCTCAAGAATGGGACCGCATCGCTGCTGACGGCAACTACGGATGGTAAATAATTTAAAATATACAGCGTGATTTCACCTACAAACAATCCAATTATCTCCTGAACCTGTTCAGCAATTTCCGCGTGACGCTTGTGTGCCCGAAAATAATTAAAAAAATAATAATATCAAATACACAGATTGGACGCCGCAACACCTTTATTATAATGTACAAGTATCTACACATTTTACAAGCGGACACAGTTATCAACTGCAACCCGCAACAAATAGAAGTGAGCGACATCTATTGCGGTGTCAAAACTATACAACAAGACATTTTTATTCGTCCGCCGTCAATTTTTCATACGTAACTTGTGGTAAATTAGGAAACGTCATTAAAAAAATTACATATTTTCAGGTCTTACAAGGATGTACTGAAATATTACATAAAATCTGAAAAAGCTGCTTTGGATGGATATGAACAAACTCCATATAGAGGTCGAAATGGTGAGCTACCAGTGGAATTTGTACCAGTAAAGTAAGTGCACTTATGTATAATTACCATTATGCTCGATGAAAGACCCGCATATAAACAATCATCACCATAACTACTTGGGTACGATTTGAAAAATCTAATACAATTAACATATAAATGCAATAAAGTAAATTAGTATAATTTATCTACCTTAACTAGAATAGAAACACGTGCACTATGGACTACAAGTTAAATTAGTGAATATCAATATGAAATCAATTTTCTAAAATCAAGATAACATATCCAATATATTTTGCCATTTGGGAATGCTCTACACCGGCAGCTAATATAATTTTTATTTGAAATTTCAGAACTATACTAATAGACGCATTTTTGGAAGCTGGAAGAATGCTTGGACATCCAACGGTAGATTATAATTCACCTAATGATTTGGGCTTCGGTAAAGTACAAGTTACGCTTAGTAAGGGCCGACGTCAAAGCTGTGCTAAAGTGTTTCTGCATACACATAAAAACCGACGCAATTTACATATACTGCCACAAGCTGTAGCTACTAAAATTCTTATAGATCCCGAAACAAAAACTGCTTACGGCATCCAATTTGTCAAAAACAAAATATTACATACAGTCCGAGTACGGAAAGAGGTAATTGTATCAGCTGGGCCTATAGCATCACCACAGTTACTCATGTTATCAGGCATAGGACCTAAGGACCATTTAATATCAAAAGGAATACCAGTCAATCAAGACCTCCCTGTCGGTCGAACACTCTATGATCATATCTGTTTCCCGGGACTTATATTTACATTAAATAAGACAAATGTAAGTTTTAGGGAAAGTGAAATTAAACTAAATCAAAGAGCACTTTTAAAAGTATCACAATGGTTGAAAAACGGAGAAAGCGAACTATCTTCACCTGGTGCAGTAGAAGGTATTGGTTACATAAAAACTCCTATATCCGACGATCCTGAACCTGTTCCTGATATAGAATTGATAAGTATAGGCGGCTCGATACTTTCGGATGGAGGTCCGGGCGACAGCAAAGCAGTACGCAGGGGTATGAGACTCTCAGAAACTATTTTCAATGAAGCTTTCGGATCTATAGATAATACCGACTCATGGAGCACATTCCCAATGCTACTACATCCTAAATCTGTTGGATCCTTGGAACTGAAAGATAAAAATCCTTTTAGTCACCCTCGGATGTATGGCAATTATCTAACCCATCCAAAAGACGTAGCGACATTCGTTGCTGCCATTCGTCACGTACAGAAATTAGTACAAACTGAACCTTTTCAGCGTTTAGGTGCTAAAGTTCATCTTGCAAAATATCCAACTTGTGAGGAGTTTCGCCTAGATTCCGACGAGTACTGGGAGTGTGCAGTGCGGACTCTTACGGCTACACTACATCATCAAATAGCAACTTGCCGCATGGGGCCAGCGGAAGACCCGCAAGCAGTTGTTGATCCTGAACTGCGTGTGCATGGAATAAAACGTTTGAGGGTAGTTGACACAAGCGTAATCCCGCGTACTGTTTCAGCACATACCAATGCACCTGGTATAATGATTGGTGAAAAGGCATCCGATTTAATAAAAAATACATGGAATATTAAATGAAATCTATTTGTCAGTTTTATTTTAATACTAGCAATACTAAATAAGCGTACTGTCATTCACGAACTAATTGACCTAAAAAAAATTGGGATTTGGCAAGTTTCCATACTAAGAATTGTCTGATACAAGATATTTGCGAACATAAAAGAGAAATATAGTCAAAGATTCGTCAATGGCATGGGTTCAGGCATGTGGTTAGATTTATATGAAGCTCGAAATAAAATAAAAAAAATGGTAATAATTTTAATTTCTTTACCACATAGTTATTGCGACACACATTATATTAAAGTATTAAAACCTAGTCGAACGCAAGTATTATTTAAATAAAAAATAGTTACAGTTCCTGCTTAACGTAATGAAATGAAGCGCATTTTAAGAAAAAGAAATTAAATCCATATATTTTTAGGACAACATATTTTTACCAAAAATTCACAGTTAATCAAAATCATTTAGAAATTTCAAAACAAGTTAATTTATAAAACCGAAGGACATGCAGTAGTAGACTCCGACAAGGAGAATTCCAAAAATCCGACAGAAACTCGTCCGTCTGTTCAGTCCGGCATCAACCGTTATACGCGTAATACGAGGCGATCCGCCGCAAGGATTGTTAGACCTTAAGTGCCTTACGAACTACATATTAAGGGATTGAGTATTAATAAAAAATGTTCAGTATAAAAAATTCGTTACTTATATTATTTATAATCTCAAACGCGAGTACAATTCAAGATGATGAAGAAGCCACAGTCGAGGTAACAGAAAATTTTGAATCAGAAGACCTGTACAATGAGAACAGGAAGGGCCGATTGCTCATGCCCTCCAAAATCTCCATGATTAACTCAATCCTGCAAACTTCCAACACATTCTTCAGTCTAGGCGACAGCAGGGGAGATTTCTTCTATTTTCTACGAGATAATTATCCACTTCCCGAAGGTAAGTGATCGCAATAGTAATTGTAAACCATACTACAGTAATCTCCATTTATTTTTTTACCAAACTTTGTAAGAAAGGTAATGTTGTTCGAGACACTGTATGTATGTCAATTTCAACCTAACGGCTGGACGGATTTCAACACATTGGTTGGATTAGTCTTGACTGTGAGTGAAATAGGCTACATTTTTTTAATATCCCTCAATATTTTAGTATTTGGGTATTTTGTTTAGAATTTTTCTGTTTGTGAGATAAAGTTTTTAATAAAATCTTTAATATTTGTCAACCTTACTTGGCATGTGAACTTTTATTGAATAATGAAGAACATAATGTAACATATTTTTAATTATTTTTTATCTTGTTGGTAGCAAGAAACTAGTTAGTGTCAAGGTAAACATAACGTTAACACGCTGTACATTAAAAAACAGGGTCGGTTATTTCATCATTACCGATTTATTTTCCTTTTTAAAAATAAACAAACAATATTCTATGTAAGTTTTGTATTAAAAAATATAAAAACCCCCAAAAATGCTAAACCGACTTAAAATACAAAATTGCTAAGCAGCAAGCTGTAAATAACGAAAAAATCAATATAAAACACATGAATAATAACTTTTTGATACTAAAAACAAAAAAAAACAGTTCAAAAATTGAGAATAAAAATCAAAGTACAGTATATTAAAATTTCGAATATTATCAGTTTCGAATTTTCCAAAAGCATTATTAAATAACCATTATTAATAATATGTTTAACAATCACAACTCGTACATAACTTAAAAACTTATGCAGCAAATGATTGTTTTTGCCGTTTTGTTCACGGAATACAGACTGTATTCCGTGGTTTTGTTCCCTCAATGATAAAGCATCTTATTAAAACGATACTGCAAGCCAATAATCCCCTATATGGGGTACATATTATGTATATATGAAATACATAAGCTAGAAAAACCTTACACTCCTTCTGTAACAGTCCGATAAAAATGAAACCAATCCAAATTCCAGGTCGCACGACACCGCTGCCGGAATACGATTTCGTGATCATCGGAGCTGGTTCTGCGGGCAGTGTCCTGGCGTCGCGCCTCACCGAGAACAGGAACACTACAGTGCTGCTCGTGGAAGCTGGCAAACCAGAGATGCTGCTGACAGACATACCAGTAATAGCTCCATTCTTCCAGTCTACAGACTACAGCTGGCAGTACTATATGGAACATCAGCCAGGAGTATGTCGAGGTACGCACATTATAGAAAACATATAAAAATATATCTTTAGTATTTTAAAAAGAAATGTTTACATAATTTTCTTGACATACGATTGAGACTCACCAGTCAACACACATATTCTCCACATATTTCAGGAATGGAAAAGGAACGCTGTTTCTGGCCACGAGGCAAGGCCGTAGGAGGGTCATCGGTAATCAATTACATGATCTACACCCGTGGGAGACCTCAAGAGTGGGACCGCATCGCTGCTGACGGAAACTACGGATGGTAACGGATATATGTGTAGCTACTAACATAGTATGTCCTCAGACAATATCGGAGTTTGGGGTTACATAACCACCCTAGGATGTCAGAAATGAAAACTAAGACATGGGCCCAAGTCGCAATACGTCAAAATGCTAATCAAATAAAAAGACAGAAAACTTCCTTAATACTATTGCTCGCGATAAAAACATCAGCAGTACCTACCATAAACACAACAATCCAAGTTTTACACACTCATAAGCAATTCACCAGTTTAATGAGATAAATCAATCACTGTAAATTAAAAATATTTTTGTCAAATTAACCAAACAAGAATATAAAACTACATAGGTAGTTTTATAGGTAGGTTATATTTTCTATCATTGTACTGTACTTCCTACAGATGATTAAAAACAAAACATTACCAAATCCAAATAACAATGAACCCCAAAATGTATTGCTGGTCACGCACTAACATAAACATTAGAATTCAAAACATGTCACTAAAATTCACGACATGCCCATACATAGATTAGATATGACGTGCATTCAATTAAACCTCGTACTTTGAGCTGTTTCTATAGTCTAGGTCATCAGCTAAATAATGATTAAACTATTTCAATATCAAGAATTAGACCTTCAAGGTTACAGGATTTTTGATTGAACGGTGAATTGCAAGATTAAAAATCTCAATAAATCAAAAGTCACAACCAACACCTACTAATATACTCGTATTATGTAAGATGTCATTTATATCGTTTTCATTTCGTGTCGCAAAGTTAAATAATTATAGCAAAATTACATCAAGTTTTTTTTTAATCTTTGACACACAAAAAAACATTCAATACGTTTAAACATTGAAATAATAATTAAAAAGATAAGCTTTTAAAACTTCAATGTCATCCTGTTTTCAGGTCTTACAATGACGTACTTAAATACTACATCAAATCCGAGAAAGCTACTTTGGACGGGTACGAAAAAAATCCGTACCGAGGACGGGATGGTGAACTACCAGTAGAATTTGTACCGGTGAAGTAAGTATAAATGGTATAATTCTTATCAAAACTGCTTGTGTAGAGTACCAAAAAATATTTACAAGCTTTTACAAGCTTTTATTTAGTTTCACCTGTCCCGGTGTTTGTAATGAAATCTTGCAAGCTAAATTTCACTCACTTTCTGGTGTCCAATTGAGCTAAAATTTTCCACACTGGTCCAGTCCTGATGACAATGCATGTTTATAATAAGCATGATGTGATACCGCTACCAGGATTGGCTCCAGACGATTGAACTTCTCAACGGTCAACAGTAGGGACTTGAAATTTTGCACTTGTTAACTTTTTAGTTCTTGTTCTTATTAACAAGTAATGAAAGCTTGTTATTAAGAAAAATCTTTTAATTTTACTTGTTCATTGTTTCAGGACAATACTAATTGACGCATTTTTGGAGGCCGGGAGAATACTTGGACATCCAACTGTAGATTATAATTCACCTAATGATTTGGGCTTCGGTAAAGTACAAGTTACGCTCAATAAGGGCCGACGTCAAAGCTGTGCTAAAGTGTTTCTGCATACACTTAAAAACCGACGCAATTTACATATACTGCCACAAGCTATAGCTACTAAAATTCTTATAGATCCCGAAACAAAAACTGCTTTCGGCATCCAATTTGTCAAAAACAAAGTATTACATACAGTCCGAGTACGGAAAGAGGTAATTGTATCAGCTGGGCCTATAGCATCACCACAGTTACTCATGTTATCAGGCATAGGACCTAAGGACCATTTAATATCAAAAGGAATAGCAGTCAATCAAGATCTCCCTGTCGGTCGAACACTTTATGATCATATCTGTTTCCCGGGACTTATATTTACACTAAACAAAACGAATGTAAGTTTTCGAGAAAGTCAGCTTTCATTGACTGAAGTAATACAATGGCTAAAGGACGGAGAAAGTGAACTATCTTCGCCTGGTGCAGTAGAAGGCATAGGTTACATTAAAACACCTGTATCCGACGATCCTGAACCTGTTCCTGACATAGAATTAATAAGTATAGGCGGCTCGATACTTTCGGATGGAGGTCCGGGCGACAGCAAAGCAGTACGCAAGGGTATGAGACTCTCAGAAACTATTTTCAACGAGGCTTTCGGATCTATAGATAATACCGATACGTGGAGCACATTTCCAATGCTACTACATCCTAAATCTGTTGGATCCTTGGAACTGAAAGATAAAAATCCTTTTAGTCACCCTCGGATGTATGGCAATTATCTAACCCATCCAAAAGATGTAGCGACGTTCGTTGCTGCTATTCGTCATGTGCAGAAATTAGTACAAACTGAACCTTTTCAGCGTTTAGGGGCTAGAGTTCATCTTGCAAGATATCCAACTTGTGAGGAGTTTCGCCTAGATTCCGACGAGTACTGGGAGTGTGCAGTGCGGACTCTTACGGCCACACTACATCATCAAATAGCAACTTGCCGCATGGGGCCAGCGGGAGACCCGCAAGCAGTTGTTGATCCTGAACTACTTGTGCATGGAATAAAACGTTTGAGGGTAGTTGACACAAGCGTAATCCCGCGTACTGTTTCAGCACATACCAATGCACCTGGTATAATGATTGGTGAAAAAGCTTCCGATTTAATAAAGAATACATGGAATATTAGATAAAAAAATGCACATGATTTTTTATTTATTGACATACCGCATGTTGACCGCCTATGGTGGTGGGGTATTAAATGGTGGTTAATA
>LGAG01000491.1:135781-152886 GCA_001278395.1 Lerema accius
GTGGTTAATATATTTACTATGTACACTTTCTTTTTTTATTTATTGAAGGACTTAGTAACCGAGCAAACACATCGTCCCCTAAAGAAAATGCACAAGCACACAATCACAGATAATTAAAATAAAAAACAAAGCAATCAATGTTTTGCAAGTCTCAAAATAGTCATCAGTATCTGATATTTTAAATAATATTTGTTTTACACACACCAACGTCATACGATCTATTTTACAGGGAGTGTAGTAGGTGGTTAGGCAGATAAAATAACTAGAAAAACGCAAGTGGGGTAAGAAAGCCCAACGACTTCCTACAGAAGGGATAATAGCGGCTTAAACTGCTCCGTTCTTTAGGATGGTTCATCAACTGCATAGTCTGTTTCGTCGATGGTATCCAGTGTACTTTAGTTAGTCAGTAAGAAAGCTGTGGCAGTTCATAAGAGGCTTTTGAGTAAATTAGCGATGCATTCGCACCGCCTTCAATCCGCCCTGTAATGGTGGGTATAAAGGAACTGATAAAAACATCTTCTTGGCCTTAAGAATGTTAAGAAACTATTAGACGCTAAAAGGTCAAATACATTTTACACATACATTTCAATTAAATAATGTAAGAAACGGTAAATAAGGTAGTAAAGTAAATAGATGATGCATTACATAAGTGTTTACCGCAAGATACATCTCTCGGTTATTTTGTATTATATACGGAGAATAAAAGAATACGTAAACTCTCCAACGGTACCCACCGCCTACCGCTACTAATTATACCGCGAGAGGATCTCGTTTCAGAGTTCAAAACCCTCGTAGCGTGATACAACAAATAAATAAGATACGTACACAAATATTCGCTTATTCAAGTTCAAGTCCTTGGCTTTAATACTGGCAAAATTGTTATAGTATAAACTGGTTGTTCAATAAAAAAACTGTTAAAATAAACCTCCTAGTCTTTAAAACGTGTGTGTCAGTTTAAACGGAGGCCGTATTTATAAACCGGAAAAAGTTATGGAGTTGCCTCTTAGTATTTTGTTTCTTATTGTTACTCTAAACAGTGTAGTTAAGACGGAGAACATTTATGATAACGTAGGATCAGTGAACATAAATAACGATGGATTCGCGTTGCCGTTATCATGTGAGCCATACTGCATTCGCCAGGATAAAAAGTTATCGTCTCCGCCCCGAAGCCAAATTGTGGACGCGATGCTCAAGACACCCATGTACGCAGCGTACTCGCAAAATCAGTCTGATGCTGATATATTCTCAGTTTTAAGGGATCAGTATACACTGCCTAATGGTACGCGTTTTTAATATTCCATACCCCTCTGTATTTAAAAGCATTTCTTTGAATTTTTATATTTCACCTAAGCATTTATCATTACATGACAGCAACGTAAATTAATCTACACAATCCACTTCAATACTTCATATCATAATATATTATATCTTCAGAACATAAGTATCTAACAAAAACGACTGTATCTAAAAAAATTAAGCATGTAAAAAAATTACTGCAAAACAATTTGATTATTATTACCGCTAAGTTAAACGCGCTTACCTCATAAAATTGCCAACAAACAGAGATACGGCAATGTTAACTTAAAAATTCATCAAAATTTTTAAATTCGACAATCAAATGGTACGGCCTTAAAACTTGATTATTTTGACCCCATTACTGAGAGAAAGGCCTATTTGCTTTAATTTAAGGAGGCCGTAGTCAAAACGAGTCAGTACACTATCAAGACAAGATAAGACACTTTTGAAAATTACGCCGAGTTCGACGTTCAGTTACAAGTCTATTACGTTTTCAAGTTACGTGAAGGATATATTTTTCTTTAATTATAGGATTCATGATCACCATCAATGACTTTCCTAATGGGTTTTCTATTCGGGTGGGTATAAGAACGTAATGAAAAACGTTTACATGTGTCACTTTTTCGAAACGAATGTCCACTTTCCTTTTATTTTTTATGACTTAAAACTAGTGCAGTATTTCATAATTTTCAGACTTCGATAGCCCATTATCAGAATACGACTTCATAATAGTAGGCGCTGGATCCGCCGGAAGTGTTCTTGCATCACGGCTAAGCAAAGGAAAGAAAGCAACGGTGCTACTGCTAGAAGCTGGCCAAGGAGAAAATATATTCACAGGAGTGCCCATCTTGGCACCTTTGTTTCAGCAAACAGATTACATTTGGCCGTATCTAATGGAGTACCAACCAGACGTTTGCATGGGTTAGTAAATGTAATATAGTACAGAATAAGAAATACAAGATCGTCTTCATAACGTGTAAAATATTGCGTGTAAAGCGCTAATACATAATAAGTCGTATAACAGAATAAGTCGTTCGGGATAACACAGATCCGTCACTTCTCCATTATGGCACTCTAATATTAATGGAATTAACCATGGCAGTACACAATGTTGGTCTCGCCTTGAAACAACAATGAAAAGAAATGCCAACCAACAAGCCAACAAGGCCATTCAAATTAGCGGTTAGCTCTAGTAATAAAAAATATGAACACAACTTTACTATCCATAGGTAAAATACGATTATATTTTCTTCTGGATGGTTCCTATCGACCATTAGTATTGGGAGATCGTTCCATTGAATTACTAAATATATTCCATAGATTTTCCATTTAATTTTGTTTTCAAACCTGGTAACCTAATATGATTACATAAGCATTACGTTTTCAGGTTTTTATTAACCCAAATTGCTTAGAAAAATGTAGAGGTGCAAAGGTCCTTAATTGTTAAATTTTAAGAACCCTAGTCTCTCTGCTAACTTATTAAATTATAGAATATATTGATCACGCTTTTTTTTTAAAGGTATGGAGGATAAACGCTGTTTCTGGCCGCGAGGCAAGGCAGTAGGCGGCTCAAGTGTCGTTAATTACATGATATACACAAGAGGAATGCCGGCGGATTGGGACCGTATAGCGGCCGACGGCAACTATGGATGGTAAGTTTAATTAAGATAATAGCTCAACCATTACGTCATAATTGTTATTACTAGGCCACAATGGAGTCATAGGGGCACGCCGTTGGATGTTGTTCGCTGCGTAATATTCTGCGAGTATTGTACGAATATTTTACGGTTAGATATATAGAAACGAATTGTTGTAAAGGATCTTATTGTAATAGTTAATGTCAGCTTAGTCTCGTCTTTCCATTCGTACGCAAATCACCAGTTTCATGCGATAACACATTTATCATTCAGGTAACTTCTGAGTAAAGTGTCAAAGTTAGAGGATTTTTATAAAATAATTAGATTATAACTCGTTTCGATGAGACGACACGGTATTTAACTATTCTCTTATAGACTACTAAAATTAAAAAATAATAATAAGTAAGTACTATTTTATGATTACCAATTTCTCTTTAAATATTATAGATATATTTTCATGAAAATATCCCACAGATAAAAACATTTATAACTAACACAGTTTAAATTGACACCCATCTCACCAATAGTACACATCAGTCCATGGTGACTTTATATTTTAAGATTTAAGAGTACTTGGTCAAAATATAAAAAGACAAATTTAACTGCAGGTCATACAAAGATGTACTGCCATACTATATGAAGTCAGAGCGAGCCGATCTCCGTAGTTACCGATCATCGCCATGGCACGGGCGCGATGGCGAGCTCAACGTAGAAGATATTCCATTTAGGTAAATAAATACTGAGCAATTATCTAACAACTAGGCTATTCACTGTACGGTAGATCCAGATCCAGAATCTATTCCAAATCGGAGAGATATGGAACCTAAAATTAGTAAGCAAAAATGGTAACAATAAGACTAGAAGTAATTATTGTTTTATGTGTGTAATTGTATAGTCGTTACCAAGATATCGTTGCTTATAAACAGTTAAACTTTTCCTACTTTTATTTTCATTTCAGATCAAAACTCTCTAAAGCATTTCTGGATGCCACCAAAATCTTCGGCCACCGCAGAGTTGACTACAACAGTCCGGATCCTTTCGGATTCAATTACATCCAAGCTACCATGTCCAGAGGCGTAAGAGTAAGCAGTGCAAAAGCTTTCCTGCACAAAGTAAAAAAAAGAAAAAACTTACACATTTTACCAAACAGCAGAGTTACCAAAGTATTGATTGATCCAACAACAAGAACGGCTTATGGAGTGGAGTTTTATAGGAATAATCGCAAATACCGCGTACAAGCAAATAAGGAAGTTATACTCTCCGCCGGTCCCATTGAATCACCGCACTTATTAATGCTTTCTGGAGTTGGTCCCAGGAAGCATTTGGAGTCGATGGGGATACAGGTGATAAAAGATTTAAACGTCGGAGGCAGCCTCTATGATCACATTTCCTTTCCAGCACTAACATTTACTATTAATGCTACTAGACTCACTATTGTACAGAAGAAGATTGCTACAGTTGAAAACGTCTTACAGTACGTCCAGTTTGGAGATGGACCAATGTCGTCATTAGCTGGTGTGGAAACTATAGGGTATATTAAAACGAACGTTTCCGACGAAGTGGGCGACTACCCTGACATTGAATTATTAGGTGCATGTGCATCCCTTGCTTCTGATGAGGGTAAAGTTGTAGCAAAGGGGTCTCATATCGCTGATTGGTTGTATAAAGATATATTCAAACCTATCGAAAACATAGAAAGTTTTACGATATTTTTTATGTTACTGCATCCGAAATCGAAAGGTTACATGACCCTCAGGTCGAGTAATCCGTTCGAACAACCAAAGCTATACGGGAATTATTTAACACATCCAAAGGACGTAGCTACTGCCATAGCTGCCATAAGGTATATTATAAAACTGGTCGATACACCACCCTTTCGAAAATACGGCGCAAAACTGTACGACAAGCCATTTTCAAACTGCAAAAAATTTGAATTCGGAAGCGACGGATACTGGGAATGCGCTGTCCGAACGGTGACAGCGACACTTCATCATCAGATATCTACATGCAAAATGGGCCCATCATCGGACCCTGATGCAATAGTAGACCCCGAGTTGAGAGTTTACGGAGTCAATAATTTAAGGGTGGTAGACAGCAGCGTGATACCGCGTACGATGGCGGCGCACACGAACGCACCTGCAATTATGATTGGCGAGAAGGGCGCGGATATGATTAAAAAAACTTACGGCTTATAACGTTTCATGTATTCAATATAATTAGTGTATAAAATTTCACAGACGAATGATTACGCTTTGAAAAGCCCTACTGAATTAAAACTTAATCATTCTAAGAAAATAAAAGGTTGTTTTATAGTATATTTTTAATGGTCTATTCTAAGGGCATCAGAAACATCCCAGAATAGAATGGCTATTCCGATTCCATGGCATCTCGAACTATTTCAAGAAATCAATATTTCGACGTAAGCAACACTCTAATCACAATCAAAAAGAAACCTTGTATATATCTAAATAAAGGTTGATTTTCTTTAAATAGATACGATACTCGATTATACGTCGTACCACTTTCTTTATCGAAAACAAAAGTATTATCCGCTATAGCAACTAGATGGCGTTAGGAACATGCTTTGATAAGTACTATCAATGATAATAATTGATAACACACAATATAATGTAAACGCAAAACTATGTAGATTTTACGGCACTGCGTAGCCAATTGGCTAATTATTAATTATATGTCTAGATATTAAAATTATGGCGTATCTTAGTATACCTACCTATTGTAATTTGATCTAGTTTACAATGCCATTCATGAAATTCATAATTATCATCTAGTCTATTAATAAAACTTGAGTCATCAAAATTCCTTGATATCAGTTATCAGCTGTCAGACCGACGATTAAAGTACAAGGACGGAATTAAATTAAAACAATAGGATCATGGGATTAGTCAAAAATCAAACTACAGAATATTAAATTATATTGATCACTTAAATTCTATTTGTAGTTTTTTTAGTTAGATTAGTATGGCTACAAGGAAAACTATTAAAAATACCGAGGTTATTAATGTGATGTATGATTTTCTACATACCTGAAACAATCAGCGCTTCGTTCGGCCCCACAGTGTGAATATTGCCCATGTTTAAGTAACAAAAAGGAACAAAACACTTCACTAACACAAAATGGGAATTCACAAAAAATATCACAAAAATAAATTAAAATTTGAAAACAACAAGCCAAGCTACAATACTAACGCACAATTCGCACTCACACAGGCAAGATATAGTTATTATAAAGCAAGTTGTAAAAAAACTAACACAGCTGTCAAAAATGTCAATAGTTCCATTCAAAGTCCTGCGCGCGCACCATATTGTAAAGTCCATACGCGCATTAATCCATAGACTATACAATAAGTCAACAACAAACTCACACATCACGCTTATTTACCTCCAATCCAGAGTAAGATAATCGATACACCCAATCACAAAATTATTGTGAATTGTGAATTTCACAACACAAAGATAGAGCCAAAAGCATTTGATAGATGATGATTTTGAAAGTTTGATACAGATGAAAGTCAAACAAACGGCATAGAATTTGCTTACTTTAGTATCCATAGCCAAAAGACTAATGAAACCGTGTATAATATGTCTGTAGAATTTTTTGCTGATGTCAAGCAACGCTATCTCTTTCGAAATCTTCTCCAATAAACCTACATGTTTTATTTTATTATGTATCTTAGTGTAATTTTTCTATGTATACTATATTATACTACTGCTACTACATAAAATATACTATATTACACCTATGTAAACATATGTATGTATGTTCAACTGGCATTGAATAGTTCATTACTATTTAATCATAATTATGTTTTTTATTTACATTATTATTGTAATTACACTTACACTTTAAACTAGAATAAAATTAAAATGCCGCAAAACTAACAAAATACGCATCGTAATGAGCAGTTTGTTGAATGCAGTAAGTATAGTATTGCTATTTAATTATTTATTGGACAACAATAAAATTGTAATACATATACAGTAATAATTGTAATACATATCTAATTTCTAATGATTTATAATCGCCAGGAATACGGTAATGTTATACAATGATGTTATTTTTATGGAATTTTTAACTTATTCGATACAATTCAAAGGGAAACTGTTAACAATGACATCTATCGAGCGTTTCAATAGTTGTAAAACATTTTTACATCAGAAAAATATTACAGATGGCAAGTCTTCGTTACGTATCGCACAGATATAGCGTTAGTATAGTAGTGCTATGGTATGTTTTAGTACCTGTGTTCAGCATCCTAGTCTGTGGTTCAGTATAATGAATGAATAATGTTTGTGCTATTGTGAATTGAATATCGAACTGTGTTTGTTGTGAGAAAATTGCAGAAATAAGGCTATATAACAATAATTAACGTGTACTAATGCTGATACGATTTAACTATATTAAAAATTATTAACCTAAACCATTTAAAGTAAGTATTGCAAATTTTGGGACCATGACGTTTACAGACGACTAGTCTTTCCCGTTGACGGCGTTCCAGCTATAAAAATCAAATAAACTTTAGTAATCTTTCCGTACCCTCACATAGCCACGATGAAGTTGAAAGTCTTAATTTCAGATCATCGTCATAAGTAATTTGTGAAAGATGTCTGACACGAGTGACCTGGATCGTCAGATCGAACAACTAAAACGATGCGAAATAATAATGGAAGCAGAGGTTAAGGCACTTTGTGCAAAAGCGCGCGAGATACTTGTGGAAGAAAGTAATGTTCAAAGAGTCGACTCGCCTGTAACGGTAATCTCATGTTATTTATTAAATGGTTAATACTATTATGTATATGGTTAAAATATTTCTTCCTTTATGTAGGCTTAGATAAAAAGATTATTGCCTTAACAGGGGGAGGAGTTTGAGTTCCAGTCCTGCATAATATCTTTAATTTCTAAAAAGTTATGTGCATATTATAAGTTTATTATTATTATTCCTTGCTTTTGTAAATGAAAACATGAGGAAACCAGCTTATCTGAGAGTTCTCGATAAAGAGTCTGAAGTCTGCTTTTACAGTTATGTGTAGTGATGATGAAGTCCATACTGCACCATTCTATTTGGGAGGTGCTGTACGGGATCATTGCCTTATCTTGATGAGTTAAACAGACTGGATTTGTCCCAGTTTTTTAGGATTTTAAAACCATTCTTCACTTTGATTTCTTTTTGTTTTTCTTTTTATTAAGAAAACAGTCTTCATTGCAACGTAACCTAACAACCAGATTCAAGCATGTAATAAGGGTAAATCACTTAAAAAACTCGGACTAGTTATCATTAATCATTAAAAGAAAAACAAAAATTGAAATGCTAAAAACTAGAGGGCGTGTAAATTTTTCAAAACTTCTGATTTTATACTTCTTTTTAGTATGTCCCGCTTTCAACATAAAAGTCCTGATTTTTTCCGGTAAAATATTTCGAAAATCCCGACTTGCTACACAATATAATTATCTGGCAATGCTGCCCAGGATACATTTCCAATATAGAAATGAGCTATTCAATTATAATTTATTTTGTAATTTCATAGGTGTGTGGCGATATACATGGACAATTTTATGATTTGAAAGAACTTTTCAAAGTAGGTGGAGATGTTCCAAAGACTAATTACCTGTTTATGGGTGATTTTGTAGACAGAGGGTTCTATTCAGTAGAAACATTTTTACTCTTACTTGCATTGAAGGTAAGTTTCATTAATTGTTATGTATTGCTTACAGCCTACCCATACAATATTTGATACAACTTTATGAGATTAAAAAAAAAAGGCGCACATTATTTTTACTATTAATGCACTTTTTTAATATAACAGTCTTATTCAGCATAGCTCATCTTTTTAATTGAAGTTTGTAAGAATTTATATTTGAAGGAATATCTGATATTATTCCAAATAATTTTTGACAGGTCCGGTATCCAGATCGTATCACATTAATCAGGGGTAATCATGAATCCCGCCAGATAACTCAAGTTTATGGTTTTTATGATGAATGCTTAAGGAAATATGGATCTATTACTGTTTGGAGGTAATGCAATCAATATCATTCCTAGTACCTGAAAGGTTTCCATAAATTTGATTTTGTAATGTTTAAACAGCATATCAATCATTTTACTGTTTGAAGATACACAATCTCACATGTTTATTCTCCTGGGAACAATATTTAAGAACTGCATTCTTATTTGTGGGTTAAATATTGTAATCTAGCAAAATTAAATCAGCACAAAATCACCAGCTTCATAAAAATTATCAACCCTATATCTGCATAAAAACTAACCTTTCCTTATTTTTATGTCCAAGGCCACCTTGAAGATCTTCAAATAAAAACCAAATTGTTTCAGATATTGCACAGAAATATTTGATTACCTCTCACTGTCGGCCATCATAGATGGGCGGATATTCTGTGTCCACGGCGGGCTGAGTCCGTCGATACAGACCCTCGACCAGATCCGAACAATCGATCGCAAACAGGAGGTACCCCACGACGGCCCTATGTGCGACCTCTTGTGGAGTGATCCGGAAGGTAAGTTCTGAACTCTATACTCCCAATTTAATATTGTCTATACTATGAGTTGGATGTGTATTAGACAACAAATTGTATCTTTTAATTACTTATTAGTCTTTATATTAGCAAATTTATAGAACTTTTCTTCAAATTCAAATCATTTATTTCGTCTTAGGAACCAATGGCGAACTTAACGAACGTCAAAATTTTAAAAATAACATGAATAACACAAAATTACACAATCATTGATACATTATTTTGTTGTCTCAGTCGAGGTGGGTCCTTTGTCTATCTATGTTAGATTGGACATAAACTACATCATGACATCCACGATACAGGGCATCTTAATGTGAGACTATGAATATGCAACTTTACTAATTTATAGTCTAAAGATGAAATCAACGAGTCCATTTCTCGTTTCCAGACACGCAGGGCTGGGGCGTGTCCCCGCGCGGCGCCGGCTACCTGTTCGGGTCGGACGTGGTGGCGCAGTTCAACGTGTCCAACGACATCGACATGATCTGCCGCGCGCACCAGCTCGTCATGGAGGGCTACAAGTGGCACTTCAACGAGACCGTGCTCACCGTGTGGTCCGCGCCTAACTACTGCTACAGGTTTGCTATTCATTAATTCAAATTAAACATACCCCGTTTCCGTCTTAATCCTAGGGCAGTGGTTAGCAAGCTACGGCTCTTGACTCCTTGGCTACAGCTCTTCCGCAAAATGTTTAGGGCAGCCACAGAATATTACTTATACATACACTAGAAGTCGCCGGCGTCTCCGCCCGCGTAATTTTCCCGTTTCTGAAACAATTTTTTTTGCTGCTCCGCTTCTATTCATCTTAACGTGATGTTATATAGCCCATAAGTTTCCTCGATAAATGGACTATCTTACACTAAAAGAATTTTTCAAATCGGTCCAGTAGTTCCTGAGATTAGCGCGTTCAAACAAACAAACAAACAAACAAACTCTTCAGCTTTATAATATTAATATAGATTGAAAATCTTTTTTAAACTACAACTTATTGGGTGAAAGCAACTCAAGTGTGTACTTTTAAAGCTCATTATAGGGCTCACTTTGGTAGCCCCTGATTTATATTATATAATTTTTTTAATTCCCATTCCAATAGGTGTGGCAATGTGGCAGCAATATTAGAACTAAAGGAAAACCTTCAGCGCGAGTTCACAATATTCGAAGCGGCGCCGCAGGAGTCGCGCGGTGTTCCGTCGAAGAAACCCCAAGCGGATTACTTCTTATAATGTTCCGTACAATAGACAATTGCGGGGCCGACACATCCTAGTATTACACTTTTGTTGTAGTGACAAAACATTTCAATGTGAAAGTTATTTCATTGTGATGTTAAGACTGCTGTTAAGTGCTATAGTAAACGTGTTTTAAGTCCAATTTTACGACAAAAAACGGATCTCTCGGAGTTAGAAATATCTGATAACCTCAGGCTGATAAAATGCCAGAAATTGAAAAACAAAAATAAAATTGTTCCATTTATTCCTATTTAAGTGTTAGTGTGTACCATGTGAACGCTTTAGTTAAACTACTGTTAGGAAATTAATTGACTTCCAATAGGATGATTGTGTTAAACTGATTTTTTAATTTATGAAATCTTCCCATCAGTTTGGTCATTTGCCATTGGGTGAAAAGGCTTACTTATACATATTTAATGATTAATTTTGTTATGAATAAATAAATGCAAGCGTCAGTAAACTAATTAATTTAATATTTATTTATAAATAAATGTGACAAAAATTCACATTTTCAAGTAGAAATATAACTGAATTCATATTTTCGTTTAATTTATGCCCTTCGAACAAGTATAAATAATGTGCGCATGCAGTGATGATCAGATGAATACAAATCTAATAATGTCATTTTAAATTGTTACTTGAAAAGTTATTTGTAGATAATAAGATCTTATATTAATGATACATCTTGAATGTCTACTTCTATTTCAGTCTACTTAATAAATAGAACTATGTAACATTGGTTTTGAAAACATAAAGGTATACAAATAAGGAAAACAATGTGGACATATTGAAATTGGCAGATAATTGCTTTGAACCATTATATCTGTATCTGGAGGACCTTATGTGGGTAAGTATTAAACTAATGAAAATTTATTCATAGTTAACGGTGTAATCTTACTCAGTAAATCAAAGATAATTTAATGGATTTAAGGTCCAGTTTAAATAGATGTAAATGATTAAATTGTTCAACTAAAGTTGTTATAAAGTCGAGATTTGATTTAGCAGATGTGTAAGAGGACAAGGAGTAGTGAAAAGGAACTATTTCTTCAGCTTGTGATTTAATATAATTCATGTATAAATTTAATCACTGCCATTAGTTGTATGTAAGGTGTGGCTACTTCTTTGACATATTTGAAATTGTTTTCAAGGGCCACAAACTGCACCACTAAGTTAATTCCCCGTGCTAATTACAATAGTCTACTTTCAATCTTGTAAGGCTATGAAATTTTACTGCGGATCATAGCAATATTTGAAATTGTTTTCGATCCACTTATACCGGATAATAGCCTGCAGAGCAGGATGTAATTACACATTATGAATTAGTTAATATTTTCTATGAACGTGAATGTAAATTAAAATCAATAGATTGCTCATATCAATAAGTTGCATTGTAGTAAAATGGCATTTGAACCATTTACTCGTAACTTATCATATATTTGTAATGTGTGAATTCATTTTAGTTTCAATTATATCTACTACAACTACAATTTGTATAATAGACCAAAGTTATTGTGTTTGTGTAAGATTTGCCTAATTTTTCAAATTTGTACCTTGATTCATTAGTTTGGAATTTTTATAAACTATTTCTGTTTGCCAAATCAATGTTATGTATAGTAATGTGATCTCAAGTACCTATTTTTTTTCTACCAATGAAATTATCTTCCATCAGAATATGGAACATTTATTTTGTATGATTCCTTCATTTACTTAAAAAATAATAAAAAACAGACTGCAACTTTAAAATGAAACTTTTATGTTAGTTTATAATTTATTCATGTTTTTATAATGTTTTGAAAATTTGCAGCAAATAAATGGTCAACATTTCTTTCATAAGTGGAAATGAAACAATTTTGTATCCATATTTGTTTTTTTATAATGATTAAATGAATCAATAAATTTCATTTGTTTTATTCAAAACAATCTACAGCAATACAACAAGTGAGGTAGGAAGTTCAATATTTTACACATAATATTCTTAATATTTACAATTAGCCAGCTGTAGGGCATGGGTAAACTCATGTCTAAAATAAAACTGATTTCATCATATACACATACCTGTATCTTTGTAAGACTAATTAATAAAAAATCTTCCATAAGATGACTCTGGTATTAAGAAAAGCACTTTCTTACGTAATTCCAATATCAATGTTCATAATATTTAAATTGTATTACATAATTCTGTCAGAAAATCCCCACATTTTGTAGATACCTTAAGATCCACAATGTCATCAGCCCGTGTAGGTCCTATATTCAAAATTGCAATTCTTTTATCTTCATCTTTTGCTTGCAATACTATCCGATAACTAGAATAAACTGTTAAACTCGATCCCAAAACAAAAACAGCATCACTTTTAGTAACCTCCTGCTTAATCTTCTCCACTCTATGCTTTGGAACATTATCACCAAAGAAAACAATATCTGGTTTCAAGGGGCCTTCACATTTTGGACAAAGCGGCACACGGAACTTGTCAACTTGTTCCTAAAAAACACTTATTATTATGAGAAAGAATATTACATTCATGATGTAGTGAAATATAATTAAACATAATTACTTTTGATAAATCTACATCTCCATCAGGCCTGATCATTGTGAAACTGCTTTTCATATCAGGATTATTCCTTAAAAGTTCCTCTTGCAAATCCATTCTGCTAATTTCATACGGACAATACAAACATTTGACAATGTAACCAGTTCCATGTAGCTCTATAACATTTTCTGAACCTGCTTTGTGATGTAATCTGTCCACATTTTGTGTCACTATGCATGTCACCTTACCAACCTACAATTAGATTAAAACATTAGGTATGTTGGTAATGATGTTACACCAAGTTAATTGAATTGTAGCTTCTAATATGATGCTTATACCTCTTCCAGATGCTTTATAGCGAAATGTGTAGCATTTGGTTGAATGGAACTAAATCTTGGCCAACCAACAAAATTCCTTGCCCAATATCTTTGCCTCACTTTAGGATATTTTACAAACTCCTGATACTGAATTGGTTTGTGATTAGTGCGCGCATATAAACCCACTTCCTCTGATCTGTAGTCAGGTATTCCTTATAAATACAATATCATTGATCATTCAAGACCGCAAAATATATTATGAACTCATCAGAAAACCACACTCCACATACCAGATTCTGTGGAAATTCCTGCACCCGTAAGTACAAGCACTTTTTCATGATTCCTTAAAAAGTTCCGAAGATTATGATAATCAGTTTGATCTGGAGGTTTGTAAGCAGGGACAAACACCATATGCCTAGTAAAAGGTCTAGATCTTACTATTTGTTTATACATAATTGTAGGGTAGAGTTCTAATTTTATTATAATATTAACTATTGAGTTACGATATCGTCCCCCAAACAAATTACCAAACTAAACTACCTACGTCGTAAACATGAAACTCTTATTGATAAATTATTTTTATTAGATTTTTAATTTGTAATGAAATAAATGACAGATAAGAGTTAATATACAGACATTGACACTGACATTGACATTCGACCCATTTACGTGTAAGCCCACATTTACACTTTTGTCCCAGTGACAATAATGCAGGTAGGAGTATAGTGTTCTGTGCAATAATGATGCGAGTATAAAATTGTTAACACGCGTTCGTCGTTTTTCTTATGATAAGTAATTCGTGGCAAATTTCCTCTTTCCTTACATAATATTACTTTGATCTATGCATTCCTCTATCTATAGATTATTTATCGTTACATTAATATAAATAAAATCATTAAGGGCTTTTATTTATAGGTGACTTACAAGTGATATTCCGTCAGAAGATGTTAGAAAAATAATATTTGATTCGACGATTCGATTCGATTATCTTAAATAAATCATAAAAGTTATATTATAACTTCAATAGACAAGGAAAGTTACTGCGGCATGCGGCACTGCAAAAGTTTTGCCAGAGATCTAACGTGTAGATACGGCTTCACAATATTAAGTAATGACGTGTTAATGACAATGACACTCTTGACGTTAACTCTCAATGTCAGTCAAGTCAATCAAAGTAAAGTAAGTACAACAGTAATACCGTAATAAAATTAGGTTATGTGGTTATTTACTGGGTTTGTTTGTTTACTTATTGTAACATTATTTTTTTAATAATACCAATGGCTTTACTTAAATTAAAATCTGCCTCATTTATTTTGTTAGAAGATGACTATAATAAAAACTTGGTACCCTTAATTAGAGAGTTAGTTACAGACGACAACTTAATAAACTTTTTATGTTACGAATACCCAGCTTCCTTTTGGCTAAACGTGTTCAAAAGTAAAAATGTTACATTTTATGATGACGCAATTTCGGTCCCTCCGTCGAACACAAGAGATAAAAGAACTGTGATAATAGATTCTGTTAATCAAATGGCAGTCTGCTTGGGTTGGGACAAATGTCTTGAAACATTGAAGAAGCTGATCTCCCAACCTACAATTTCTAAACTGGTTATTATACTGCACAAAGACTGCGTCCTGCCAGGGTTCAAAATTCAGGCGTATTTGAATCACATAGCAAATGCTATAGTATCATTTGATTCAATAAATCCATGTAAAATTAAAGTGCAAATAAAGTTAAGTGGAAAGTTCTTAAAGAGTGAAGAGTTACTGTCATACGACTATAATACTGCAGTTTTAACTTCAAGACCAATACAATTGGATACAAAAGAAGATATAGTAGAAAAGGTTTTGCCTAGCAATATGTCTACATTTAAAATTGAAGTTGATCAATTAAGTCAATTGGCAAAGCACCAATTAAAATTGCCATACATGAGTAAGATTAATGAAGGCCAAGGAAAAGTATATTACGAACCAGATGCAGTCGATGATTGGGATGATGAAGATCCGGATGATGATCTTGATATATAAATAAAGTATTTATCAACATATCAGTATTTCTATTTAATACTTGTTAGTGATATATCATTGCCTAGACAATGCCTGCAGGCTTGACTGCAGAAATGTACTTGAAAAAAATTGGATTCATCTCAAGGGAACCTATTCCCAGGAAGATATTATAACCCAGGACATAGTGCCAAGTTTCATTCTAGTGCATTCAACCGTTAATGTCTGATTTAGCCATAAACACAAATATCCAAATAATCCCAAGGCAAGCTACAATCAGGATAAAATCTATCCATGTTCTATTCCTGGATATGAACTATTTGAGTGTCAAGTTACAGGATTTCGTTCCATGCTTAGAATGTCATAGGAATACAAACATTTTCACATACTTTAAGTATATTAGTAGGATTTAGTTCAACAGTTTGTAGTGTTATAATCTTCTGATATCCACAAGGGTTTTGCTCCAAAAATTCCTGAGTATAGATATGACATGTCCTCATATTCCAGAGGCCTTGAACATACTCATAAGGTTCCAGTGCACATTTAATAGGTGTTAGCCCACACTTGATATCAGACATTTCATATTAGCATATGTTGCAAGGGCCTCCTTTAAGACTCAATAAATGACATGGAAATGATAACTGAGACCAATTACTACATGTATGCATATTGTTCATGTATGCATTATGTTCAATACATATTGCCACTGGCTACTACTTTCTGAGTACTCCCATTGGTGCTAACTTCATGGATCCCTTAGGATATATCTTTCAAAGAGGGTTTTTCGGAGCAGTTACAATAAAATACTCGGTTACAAAGAATTCACTTTTTATTAATTTTCTATATTCTGTTACAATTTTGCGATTTTTTTTATCTGCCACGTAACTTATGAAATTATTACACATACATATCTATAGTAAAATAGAAATAAGAATATGTTGAAGTAAATTTATTAATGACATCATAATTACATCACCATAATTATCTTAAATTATGCTTCATAACAACTCATGCAATTATTATTTTTTGGAATCTAAAAAAAAATAAGCCATGTTGGTAAATCAGGAAACTTAACTCTCCGAACCGCCACTGGTAAATATAATAATAAGTGATGTTATTATGGTCCATCACACTGATTAAAATAACAATTAATCAACAAAAAAAAAACAATAATCAATTGTAATTTCGACATATTCCTTATGCAGTATGCAAGCAGAGTTCATCAGACACACAAAAGCCTAGACAATCAAATTGAGAAGACCGAAAACTAGCAATTTAAATTGCGCTTACCGAGTACAACAATCGTTCCGCTCAAATAATAAGCAAGGACAAACGGCACAAAAACAATAAGCTCCTCGATCGAGATACATTATAAAGCTAACAAAATACATATACGATAGAAATGATTTACAACCTCACAACCTAACAAAATCCTTCCAGTTCATGTACATTGTGATCGGCACTTTTAAAAATCGGGGGATATACATAAAGGTGGACGACGGCACGTTACATATACACACAGGAGGGAGAGTACGGTGGCGGGTGGCG
>LGAG01000491.1:153412-167503 GCA_001278395.1 Lerema accius
TCACTCTACGCCTACACCTGTTATTATAGTTATGTTATAGCAGTCAATGGCATGAGTATCCAATTTGTTAATATTGAGACCAGTGGATGATTGAATATGATAGGGGCTGTACTAATGGACAGAAGCCCCGTTAAGTAGTAGCACCGAATACAGCGAGCGAAGTATGATTATATTTTTTTACATTACACCTTTAGCTGCAATTGTTCTCCATAGCATAAAGGGGCGTGCCTGCCGAACATAGATATAAACCATGAAGTAAATAATACATAAGATTTAGTTTTATGCGCTCAACATACATTGAGCTACTATCCTCCCACTTGAGTTAGATGTCAAACCTCTTTAAATTTTCAGTCAGTATAAACACATATAACATAAAAAATGCAATGGCTGCTTCAAGGTTATTAATATTAGGTACTTATAAGTAGTCTGATTAGTTGTGTTATTTATTAGTCATCAGAGGTTAATGGATTACTTTACACATAATAAATGTATTTTTGTCAAGTACCCAAATTTTAATTAGTAACAGATTGCGATATCGATTTATTGACATTTATAAGTACAATAATAATTATAATAAGTATAAGCATAACGCCCACGGATCTTTTCTGTTCTTTACCATAGCAGTACTTCACATTAAAGTGGTGAATAGGATACGAGATATGATAAATAGTTATTGCAATTTGCCAACTACCTCACATACTAAAAATAAACAATTACTTAACCCTGTATAATTATGTTTGCTCACTTACTCTTATCATAAAAATTTGATATGGAACCATAACAATAAATACAGATAAAGTCATAACGGATTTTCGAATCCACCTTCACGGATGGTCATCGATTTTAGATAGACTTACACTTACAGACGATTTAAAAACCGGTTGTTAATATATTAGTGGTAAAGTGCTGCTCGTCATCCGCATGCGGCTATACTGATAACTCTATAGCTTCGCCTTTTCTGTGAAATACTATGCTCGGCATATAACTATTACTTATTTTTCAATATGAGTCTTATTTGGCAAAAGCAAGCTCGAAAGTGTACCTTTAATGAATATGAAAGGATCAATTTATCTATACAAATAAATTAAATTGGAGTGTCTGTTTGTAATATTAAAATAATCACTTTTAATTCATTGTATATGTATGCACAGTAAACCAACAATTTTTATAATTTTCTGTCAGTTTGTTTGTTCCAGCTAATCTCGGGAATAGCTGGAATGATTTTGACGGGACTTTCACTGGGAGATAGCTGACATTATAAGGAGTAACTTAGGCTACTTTGTTTATTTATTTTTAACTATCGTTTCGGCACAACTTTCCCGAACCGAAGGTGGTCCAACTAATTTTTGTAATAAAGTTTCCAACAAAATTTAAATTGTGTATTACTCGCTTTTATATAAAATGGGTTTAAGTAATGTTTTCTATTCCTACTTACCTCTCTTACACACCTAATTAAAACCTGTTTTAGAAAAAGACATTTATAGTATAATTTGATATTCCCAATCTTATGTGACGGAATAATAGTTTCTATATTTATCTCTTTCGGATGGCAAGCGTATCAACCGCTGGGTTAGTGCGTCAGGGGTTAGTGTGTTAGTATACCAGTGAAGGTTCCGGCCTGCTGGCGGGGCCCGCGGCGCTCCGCCCCGTCGTAGTGGTCGTACGTACCGCGACCGCCGCCTTCTCTCCTGAAGCCTCCGCCGCCGCCGCCGCCACGGCCGCCGTCCCGACCTCCATCGCGGCCGTCGCGCCGCCGGTCAAAGCCTCTGTAACATGTCATAAACCATTTGTTGCATTACACTTGGCGGTACAATTTCCAATTAAGTCGCTTAAAATTCTTCTGTGGGTACTATAGTATACGGATCAGTTATGAAGGCACTGTTTATACATACTAGTTATGCCAAAAACTTTTACACATCTTTTGTCCGGTTAACCCAGTGGCTACCTACCTAACCTTTTCAATATTGTTGAACTGTGACCTATGAGGAAAACTGATATTACCATGTTTTAAAAATGTTATCAAAGCAACAATACAAGAAACTTGTTTCTGTATCTTTTTTATTTTATGATCCCAATAAGTAGTTCCTTCATTACCCACAGTAAATAGCTGATTAACTCCTGCTCGGACAATTACCAAGGTTCATGTTCATGATTAGGGCGGTATTGGTAACATTTTATATATTTAGCCACTAACCCTGGTAGGGCCACCAATCTGTAGTAGAAACATTATGGAAATATGCTTTAAAATATTATACCCTGTTTAATATTAGATTGAATCCATATGAATGTTTTGACATTATCTAATACTCCCTGCAGTATGGGATATTTAAAGATCTTTTTTTTTTAAAGGTAAACCTGTCCTGTAAATTTCTCAATTAAGTAACATGAAATTGACAACCAGAATTGCAGGTTTGACATACGAGTAAGAATTTAAAAAACTGCAACCATCTTGTTGCCAACCGAAACCATTAATTCATAATAACATGGAATTTCAATGATGTAAATAAAATAACATACCTGTCATTTCTTTTTTCTTCAGCAACATCAATTTTTAACAAATTACCGTCTACATTTAGAGCGCCATTCATTTCAATTGCTTTAATCAAATCTTCTAGGTATTCAAACTCCACATAACAGAAGCCTTTAAATTTGTCTGTTTCTTTATCCATTACCAACCTCACATTTTTTATTGCTAGGTCCTGTAAAATACAAAAGGAGTAAATTAGTAGAATTTTATTAAGAAAATATATTTTTTCCGACACATCCCTACTAATTTTCAGTTTACGTGGACATAATTGAGCACATTGAGATAACAAAAAGTATTAATATAGAACTAAAATTAATTTGTTTCATCAAAATCTATAGGCCGAAAGGTTCTGTTCCTCTGGTAGATGGGGCTTGAATTTAATAGCCCAATGAGTTATTTTCTTATCCAACTACAATACGAGGGTAATATTTTTCAACAATATGATTGTATATCCAATTCTTTGGTACACTCTAGGAACCAAATTACTTGACTGATCATAATTGAGATGTTATAATATGTTGTAATTGTAACATCATGACCATGGATTTGGTAGCATAAAGGATATTTTAAATTTGAATAAGACCAAGGAGACTGGAGTGAATCATCAATCATCAATGACATTAAAAATTTAAAAAGAAATTGAAGTAAATTTGGCAATAATCAGATGCAGCTTATCAGAAATCATCTAATTCATCAGTATTGTCATATTTTTCTACTAGGTGCAAAAACTTTGCAATTTTTGGAACTAAATTATGCTATTGGTTTTATAGTATTTCAAAAGTTTACTTACGGGAAAGATTCTATTGATATCGCCCTGGATGATGCCCGAAGGTAAATTACCAACATAAGCTTTGTACGGTGGCTCAGTAGGGAGGGGGCGACCTCCGGCGGTCCTCCTACCACCACCGAAGTCCCTGTAGACATCACGACAACCATCCAATGTTATAACCTATAAAACCTTAACACTCACTGATCACTTAATTATCGTATATGAATATTATTACATGGAGCCGGATAACGATGAACTAAATGATTTATATTCACAAGCTTTGTTAAAATACCACTTTCTTCCAATGTTAGCCTACCGTCACATTAACCAGAATTCAATAAACGAAGCTTATAATTTTACTTCCGAATCAATTTACACAATAAAAATCTATAAAAAGAATCGTCAATTGGAAAATAACGCGGTGAAACGTATATATTGTATTAAATACCTCGGATGACCATCGTCAAATCCACTGCGACCTGCCATGTTTAGAAACATGGAATGGAACACTAACTAAATGCGCGCGCATCAGATTATGGAGCGGCCAGCCAACCACAAACCCAGCCACTGAACTTGCCACTTGCACTTGCCGCAGTGCTTTTGATTGTTAGTTATCTGTGTAACCTTTTTTTTATTCCTTTATTCTTTACTACTACATACATCTCCACTTTGCACTTAAATTAACGCATCATGTGCATGATTATAGTACGAAGGTGCATGTGTAATATATAACTAAGCCAGTTACCACCAATTTTACTTGAATTTCACGCGCTCTTATCCTTGAATGTGTAAAAAAAATACCACTCGAATTATCTCATTATGATGTTAGGTGTTAACAATTAACGCACTAAGCTTTTAGATAGAATTTGCGTAGTGACGGTCATTACTGCGTTAACTAAAGCGCTTAGAGTTATAGATTTTATGAAGAAAATTGCCGCACTATTAAATAACTACTTTGTTTCCTATTCGCTTAATTAAAATAAAACTTTATGTACAAAACTGTTTGTTCGTACAGATTCCATTGGAGACACACTATTACACGGGAGATTTAAATGTAGAAGATCTTATGAAGGTGAAATTTATGTTTGCAGCTTATTGCCACTGATTATAATAGTATTTAATAATAGAATGGTGACGAGAAAGTGTATCTGTAAAATGGTAGTTCCAATAAACCCAAAGAATAAGAGAAATAAACCATAATTCCTTCTTCATGGTAAGTAATAAGTACAAGTGTATAATCTACAATCACTAATCCAAGCTAAGTTGATAGTGTTGAAAATTCTTTAAACTTTAATACCTTATCTGTGCACTCACTCAATATATTGTGGCTGCACTCTGTGTAACAGTACACAGGCTATATATATACTGACAGTTTATTACCGCATTAATGTCAAATAGCTGTCATTGTCAACGTAAACGTGACTTTCTGTCTGCACTGCAAGTGCACTGCGACATAACCTTAAATTCTTCATTCCGGTCTTAAGGTCTTATTCCGTGCGTGTAATTGTGAACATTAAATGTTAAGGTTAATTTACTGTACAAACCATATGGGATTTACATTTTCAATCTGTTTCCTGAAGATTTTTGTATAAAATATGAAAGAAGAAACCACAAGTGACTTGAACAAAACTGTGACTACAACTTTATTCGACGCTTTTGATCTCTTGAGATCCCCTAAAGATGATCAGAAGTTAAACGGTGGTACAAAAATAATACGGCAACTTCAAGGCAAGGAGGTCGTAAGTATTATTTAATTAAAATACAAGATTATGCATTCACAAATTTTGTAGTACTAATTCTAGGCGCAAGTTATAATTGTTACGTTTACTCCTGTTCATTTTATTAAGATATGTATAAACATGATGAAGATTATTTACTGTCTCTATTTACCAGCCAGTCTTAAGCAATTATATACTTAAAAAAGAATGATTAGAGGGTTATTTATAATTGTATTAATTAATTAAATTTACAGAATGAAAAAGACTTTGAATACACCTTGAAGAGGCTCATAAGAAGTTTGGGTGCCAACACTCCAGAGTTAAGAGTAGGATACTTTGCAACACTTGTAAATGTGTTATTGACAAAATGTAGCAATTTTAATAATGTACCACAGATACTGGATATTGTTAAAAAGGAGCTTCATACTTCTGGTGCTTCAAAAAGTGTAAGTTATTTATTTATTTATGAAACTTTACTGCACATAGTACATTATGGCAGGCTTAATAATTAACCCTTCCTTTTTGGTGGGAAGATGTAAAAGTAAATTACAACAAAGTAAAATGCTTTGGAATTCCATAATGCAGCCACTCATTTACTACATAAAGTCTTCACCCATATACTAATGTATATAGTTGTGATAATTTCTATACAAATTTCAGGAAATAGGCGACGTTTCTCTTGGCCAAATATTAGTCTGTGGTGCAATTTTCCGTTCAGGATTGATGCTTACATGTATGGAAGAAGAGGCCAAAGAAGTGATACAACTGCTTTTAAAGGCCAGTAATAAGAAGTCCTACCTGAGCACAGTGGCATATCTTATTTTATTAGATTTTATTAGCACAGTAAGTAAAATTAACAGTTATTGTATATTTTTTTAGTTGAAATCCATAAATAAATAGTCCTATCAATAAGGGTCTACTAATTCAAATCATAGTGAGTCAGATTAGATAATAATGGTATGAACTATAGTAACAACACAATTGAAGCAATTCTATCAGAAAGAAACATCTTGACATGTAAGAGATGTGCAAAAATAATGTGTAATAGTGAATAATATTCTAAAAAAAATAAAAGTTTCTAAAGTTCCATCCAAGTGAAATTGTTCTATATTCCCACCTTTTTGAGCTTTATGCTCCAGAAAAATAATTTAATGCCTTACTGTAGTACTATACTAAACCACTTTGTACTAAAACACCTTTTTGGTACTTCGAATGTATATGAATAACCTTTGGTTGGATCAATGTTTGATCCCATTTGTTCACAGGAAATTCCCATGAGTATATTAATAACTTGGATATTACTATTTCAGCTTAATGAGGATCAGTTTACATCAATAATATGGACAAATATAAAGCAAGAATTCAAAAAGGACATTAAAGAACACAATTTAGACTCTTTGTATTTCTTGTTGGTAGTCAACAAGACATTCCCTGCAAAGGTGAAAATAAGAAAGTTGATTGGTGCTGCAGAAATATTATGTGAAGATAACATTAATGACATTTGTGAGAAGCTTATGGTAAATATCAGCAAAATTTTGCTTCTATAGAAACATTATTTCAATCTAAAATTATTGTTCTACATGGTATTTGATTTTCTTTACAGGCTGGAATTGACTTTAATTCAGCAAACCATCCTATTTATAAAGAAATAGGTTTGCAAATAGCCCAATCAGAACATTTAATATTATTCTGGACTGCAATTGATAATCATTTGACTAAACATAATAGAAATAGAGAATTGGTGGCAATCAATATTCTTACCACTGTGCTTTCCAATTTAAAAAACAATACAGAAGTTTTTTCAGAGTTAATAAGCCAAAACTTTTTTAGACTTTTTATGGATTGGTTCAAAGGTTTACAAACTGCTAGTAAAGTACGAAATAAAAGAGAAGATGAAGATGATCATAAAATTATGATTAAAAAAGAGAAGGAACTGTTGAATGCTCTGGCAAAAGCTTTGAAGGGCGAAAACGTAACAAGCAAAACTAGATTGGAAACTTTAAAAAAACTACTTTTCAATCCAGGCGAAATTAATTTCACAGAAATTACTGGAACAACTGTTGTGAAATCGATTATTGCTGATTTAGAGGCCAGTGAAGTAAAAAAGCTGGCCAAGTTGTTGAAAGGAGTACTTCTTAACTTTTCAAAGAAAACATTGAAAACCTCTGAAAGAATATGGTATAATAATGAAAGGACAAAGGCAGCAGAACTTATTTCTCTCCTTGTGAGTCATGAAGCTGTGAAAGACGATACAGAATTTAAAATTACTTATATGAAATTACTCATGTGTTTTGGGTTCTTTAAAATCGGCGGAGAAGAAACTGTTTCAATAAGCAGTGAATTGTCAGGTAAGACAACAAAGATTTTGTCAACTGTCTATAACTGTATAACACAAAAAACAAATTATACCTAATTTTATTTTATTTCCAGGTGCCATCAAATCATGTTTCTACAGATGTTTTACTTCACGGTTTTCAAATGTTGACAGTTTGGTAACTGTATTATCATCTCTTAACAGTTTTATTGTATCAATACTTGACAAAGAAGAAGTAAGAATTAAATTAGAAAAACAATTTCCTACAGAAAATATGGATTGCATGAAAATGCTTACAGAAATATGTGATAATATAGAGAAAGTGAAGACTCCTTCAAAGGTGGATAAAGTGTTTTTAGTCCTTCTCTATCAACTTGGTTTGTTTCTATTCTCGGAGCCCACTCATGTCAAAATTGCGATGAGTTCCATTAAAGAGTTAAAAAGTTGTTATGAACATTATATAAAAGAAATTAAGAAAAGTAATAAATCACCATCGAGTGATGAACCAGAATGGATTGAAGTACTTGTTGAGGTTTTATTATCTATTTTATCAATAGAATCTAGTGTACTTCGTTCAGTAGTTCAATGTGTGTTCAGACTTCTTTGGGAGTACCTGACACCTTCTTGTATTGGTCAAATCATGTCAGTTTTAGACCCCGAAAGTGAGGTTAATCCACTAACTAACGACAGCGAGTCAGAAGAAGAAAAAGATGATGAAGAAAATGAAAAGAGTCAAAGTGATCAGGATTCTGATAATGATGAAAACGAAGAGTCTGATAAAAAAGGTAAAGAAAATAATGAAGAGAGTGATTTAAGTGACAGTAGCTTAGAAGAAGAAGATGATGATGATAATATGAAAACCCCTGATCAGCTCAGGATTGCCGTTCAACAAGCTTTAGGGGCGTCGGCTGATACAGATACTGAAAGTATTGATGCTGATATGATAGATGAAGAAGAAGGAAAGAAACTTGATGATGCTCTCGCCGAAGCTTTTAGACAATTTCATCAAGGAAAAAATAAAAAGAATAAGAAGGAACGTAAAAATAAAAAGGCTTTATCTGATTTTAGAATTAGAGTTTTAGATTTGGTAGACATTTATTTGGAAAAAGATCCAGCAATGGACATTTGCCTCGGAATGATTGCTCCGCTTACTAGTTGCCTTGAAAATTGCATTCAAGACAGCCAGTTTGGTGAATTAGAAAACAGATTGAGGAAAACAATTAAAAACCTTACAAAAGTTAGAAAATTTGCGAGTGACGAGAACTACTCTGTGACAATTGACATGTTATGTGATTACTTAAATGCTACAATTGCTAAAGGAAATAGATCTCATTTTATGTATCAAGCTTTGGGAGATGTCATTACATTCTTCGCCACCTTTATTATATATTGTTCACAAAAAATTTCCAAACAGACGAAAATAAAAAAATCGTCTCCTTTGGTGCAAGTGTTTAAAGAGGCATTGGAACGTTTTTTTACATCCCGTAACTGCATGCTCCCAATAATATTTTTTCATAAAATTTTACAAACTGAATGGGAAGGTAATTTGCATCTTATGCCAATAATAATTGAAAATGTCTTTAATAGCAATGTAAGACAATATCGAAGAAATGAAGGTCTCGAATTAATGGTGGGTTTCTACCGAAATTTAAATCGGTTTAAACCTTCAGCACAGAATACTGTTGATAGACTACAGAAGATTGAATCCAAGTTAGAAGACGCAATTAAAAGTACATTAGGCACTGAAACAGAATTTGAGGTAAAATCTAATTTTATTACAATATTGAAAAAATTACTGAATGTCATAAAAGCTTTTCATGATGGATGTGACATTAAAACAAATCTGCAATTTGAACATTTGCAAAGTGTGTTACAATCAGTAAAATGCACCGTCAAAGTTAAAAATAAAAAATCTTTAAATGTAGAACAAGAACCTAGTAAAAAAATGAAGACAAAAAAGAAAAAGAACAAACGTAAATTGTCGCAACCTAGCGGCAGTAGCGCTTCTCAAAGCGAGACACCTGCAAAGAAACCGAAAGTACCGTCCACAGAATGAATTTGAAATGACACTAGATAATTTATGAATGACTATCTATTATGGTTGTTTTTATGGTAAATCCAATAACAGTTGAGTACAAAACCTTGTAGGTATGATCAACTACAATAAAATGTATAGAGTAATTAATATTGTGTCACGATTACTCGAAAATGTTTCTTATTTTTGTTTGAAAAATCTTGAATCATCAATATCTGTAAAAATCAATTTGAAATAAAGTTTTACAAAACATGTAAGTAATTTTTATTACATAATTGTAAAAACATCCATTTCTAAGCAACTGCATGCACTGGTGCAATTTTTTTCATTTAATCTAAGGATTTAATCAGGAGATATTATGAGGTTTAGTCAACCATGCTTTCTTAGGACTTGAGAAGTCTATCTCAGAGTACGACGTCAATGCGAAGTAAAAGAATCAATTACATATTTACGCAGAAAATATTTTTTATCAGATGTCATAATATAACAGGAAAGTAAAATAAAATCAGTAATCGATGTGCCTTTAAGATTATTATTACATTATATTGAGATTCTTCCGCCGTTTTTGTTCCTATGCACTGTCGTACAAATAATTTTCTTTTTTCGACATAGATGTCGCTATTAGTATTTTTTCCCTTTGACTTGGTTATTCGAAACATTCTAGTTACGGTATCGTAAATTACAATACAAAGTGTTTTATATTAATATAGAATTTATTTTATAATATTACACTGCTATACAATTCGCACATATCTTTTAGTATGCACTTCATTAGTAAGTTGTTTACCAGTGTGGTAATGCGACATCTATTGTTCGAAAGCATAGGCTAAAATTACCTGGGCTACCAACATCCCTAAAAAATAAAGTCCAGTGTACAATAATTTGAAAAAGTGAATAAACTTTTTTTAAAGAAATCTATAAGTAATACTTTTCCAATAGATTTTACCCTGCCTGTCTGCAAGGAGATGTCCTTAACTTTATTATGAATTTATTTAAATACTTTTGTATTGCAGGGCAACTATCTATGAGTTTAACTGTGTGTTACTTGAGTAAAAGAAATAATTATTGAGATATCTGTTAATTTTAAAAAAATCTAACGGACATACAGTATCTAGAAAACTATGCCACTTAATGTTCAGTACAAAAATCCCTTTCTACAAATAAGTCGTATGGTTTAAAGGACACCTAATAAAAAAAAATCCGAGGTCCAACGACACGATTCATAGAGTATAATACGCTTATACGACCGTGTGTTAGGAGCCTAAGATTTTAATTTGATGAAATTGTTCTAAAAACATGTTATTTATATTTATATAAGGAAATTCCGTAATATAAAGAATTGTTTTTGTTAAAATATAACTTAAGATTGATATTTAAGCAGTCTGTAACTCTGCGCTTAAAGCACGGTAAAAATCACAAAAGTCGTCTGTAATATGGTAACATTATAATATATAACCGGAAACAAGCAGCAGCTCATATGTTTCACAACCTGCTCAAAACTCAGCCAGCCATCTTTTGTGGAAAATCATTTGTTTCGTGTCGTCAGGGTAAATTTCATAATTGTAATTAATGTCAGAGCCACAGTCTTCGCTTTTATTAAAAAAGCAATTAGCAGGTAATTCCCTTTTTACTAATATTTAAAAAATGTGTCATGCACCGCAGTATGCGCGTCAAACGACATGGGTATTCGTGCAATCATTGACCTCAGCGGGTCCTATTTTAGAGATTATTGTGGGGTCATTACTATAATTATTACTATAGTAATTTTCAGTCTCTAATGCTTTCATTTCACATGTGGTAATGTATGATGTATAAAATCAATATCAACCTCTATGACACGAAGTTTCGTTGCCGAAGTAAAACTACATCTATTTTGAAAAAGGTTTACGACGTGATAAAATTTTACTAATTAACTGAGCGTTTTAAAAATATTACTCTTTCTGTAGTATTGCATAAAATGGTTTTCAGAATTGAACAAGAATCCAGTAGAAGGTTTTTCTGCTGGGTTAATAGACGACAATGACATATACAGGTGGGAAGTGCTCATCATTGGTCCTCCAGATACGTTGTAGTAAGTATATAACTGTTACAGTAATTATATACATCGAAAAAATGTTAAAACTAAAATTCAATAATCTAATTTTACTTTCAGTGAAATTATTGTACTATTTGTGAAGGTACACATAATTTCTAATCTGAACTTTTCTTTTATTAATGTAATGTGTGGTCTTAGGATTCTCAGTGATACTAAATTAATAAAGTCTCCTCTGAAATTGAGCTAATTCATGCTCTTTTTATGTGTTATAACTTAACTGACTAACGAGAAAATCAGGAAGGCAAGAAATTGTAGTACCACATGTTATATAGTTTGCCTTTGATGTCAATTTTTATTTATACTTTTATAATATACAATTTAAGTTTAATTACATGTTAAATAATGTTGTGTAAGGATAAAGTTTAATACAATCATTACTATAGTAATTTTGATATAGAGGCCCAATAAGTTTGATGCAGAGTTGTAGAGAAATGATGTTTAAAGCGTCTGGTTGCATATTTAGTAAAGTACAGTCCATTTCAATGAACAATGATAAAATGATAAATAGTAATTAATATTGTTAGCTGTTAATCTTTTGTGTATTATAATTTAAAACATGATACTTCCCTATCTTGCAGTTTGTCATAGATTCAACACTTAATGGTTTGATTCAAAACCAAAATCATTCATAACCAAGTGATACTCACCAAGCTGCTCCACTGCAGATATTAAACAACCACTTACAGTATAATATTTACAATTATATAGTCTAATTCAAAATTTACTTTAGTGAAAAGTATGTATTTAATTTTACAGTGAAGGAGGATTCTTTAAGGCTCACTTATATTTTCCAAAGGAATATCCTTTGAGGCCACCACGAATGAAATTTGTTACAGAAATATGGCATCCAAATAGTAAGTAAATATAATTATGTCGTCCTTTACACATTTTTGTTTGCAGTTGTAGTAATTGTAGATGACCATTGAGAAAGTAAACAATAATGTATATTATGCTTATTCTTTTCTGTTTCTTTGAGGTTGTATGTATCTAAGTCTAAGTAACATAGTCTTACATTTATATATTTAACTTTAAATAATTCATATTCAAATTATATTAACTTTTCAAGCTAGTCACAAGTCATATTAAACTCCCCATAACTGTATTGACAAAAATCCCCATAAATGTTATTGTTTGTTGGAAATATTGCAATGGATTTAAGAAATTAAGATTTGTGTAGAAGACAGTGGCAAACATTAATTGCAGTTAATTATTTTCTTGGTAAAAATTGTTGCCAAGTAATTGACAGCAAATAAAAATATTTTTCAGTTGAAAAAAATGGTGATGTGTGCATATCAATACTACATGAACCCGGAGATGACAAATGGGGCTATGAAAAGGCATCCGAGAGGTGGTTACCAGTCCATACAGTAGAGACTATACTTATAAGTGTAATCTCAATGCTGGCGGATCCAAATGATGAAAGTCCTGCAAATGTGGATGCAGCAGTAAGTGTATTATCATTTTCAAAACTAATGCATATTTTTCATAAATTATGTAATGAAAAGGTTTTCAATTTTACTATGCCAGTATCACCTCTGCATTACATTAACAACAAATACACTCTTCAGTGTAACATTTAATTTAGAAAACTTGACCAACAATACCAACTAGATATACCTACTGTCCTATGCAAAAATTTTGCTTCAAAGCTGTCCCTAATCATGCTTCTTACTCATTATAGTTGAAATAAAAGCAATTTCAAACCTTCAGGTATTGTTTAAAGTTTATGGTGACTCTGACATTCAAAAGATCATAATGTTTGACAGACTTCCCCTCTGAACCATATCATTATAACCCAGAATGAAGTTATAGGATTTATAGGTCTTCAATCAACAATTGTTTGGATCAACATTTAATATCATATGTTAGTTAAATCTTAATAGTTATTGTATGTACATACCAAAAGTAAGATATTCCACTGGTAAATAGTTTTTTGGGCATTATCTTTAACCACTTGTGGTGCAGCATTTAGAAAGATCTGTTACATTGGCTGTGTTTCACCACAATAAACAAAGTAATATGCCACTTTTGTATTGACTACAATGTCTTATTGGTATTGTTGGTCGAAGTCTAGAATGAAGATGCTCTGACATAGGTGATAATACCTGTGACTAACTTCAAAAATAATATTGGTCCATTGGTCAATTATGTATCCATGATATTTATGTTTAAGGTGTATTATAATTATAGTAAAACAGGTGTGTAAGGGTAGGATGAAATCACAGATAAGTTAATGCTAAAACATGAGAGTTTCCTAAGTAACACAATTGACAATATTACCATGGATTATTTCTTTTACCCACATCAATCATAATTATAAATGTAAGTAATTTTTCGCTTAGTTTAAATGTTGTAATATTCATTGTTAGCAGATCACCAACTGTTTTTGTTTCCAATTATGTTCATATAACGTTTTAATGATTTTCTATGGTTATTCCTATTACACTATGTGAACTTTTTTTATCCTATTTTACCATAAATATGTTATTATTATGTAACAGGCCTGATCATTCATTATTCATATTATTTTTTTAAACATTTATCTAATAACTTTTTGTTGTCACTTTAACATATAAGGTAAGGTGGGGTAAGACAGACATACTTTTATCCACAATAGGAAACAAAGGGTATTA
>LGAG01000491.1:167579-178352 GCA_001278395.1 Lerema accius
TATACGTATCGAGATAATAGACAGTGTTAGTCTTACCCCGGTGTCAGTCTTACCCCACCTTACCTTAATTAAAATAGTGATTGATAATATATTTTTGGTTATTATATTTTATGGTTGGTATGGTTTTAGTTTGAATTAATTTGGACTGAGAATTAAATTTAATTTTGTTTACTTGTTATTTGTTATGTCAATGATATAAAAATCTGATGTCTACTAATTATCTCATTGTGATTGTTTGTATTCACAGAAGGAATGGAGAGACCGATATTCGGATTTCAAAAAGAAAGTGGCCAGATGTGTTAGGAAAAGTCAAGAAGATTGTTTCTAGAAAGGAATGAAAAGTTTATAGCAGAGTATTATTTCTGGAAAAGGGCCATGGCACCATGATTACACCATACTGGAATAGAATTAATTTGCATTTATTGCACACCCAACTGCTCACACATTATACCAACACTCGGTTCGACAGTTGTAGATGTGTGCTCATTGTGTTTCTTTTTACAGAAAGAATGGAGAGAATCATATTCGGAGTTTAAAAGAAAAGTTGCACAGTGTGTGAGAAAGAGCCAAGAGGATTGTTGTTAGTTAACAGTGCCCTTTTTCATTGGTTTATTTGGATAGTGAGTGTTTTGGTGATGCAGTTAGCGTCATTTGCGAGCAGGCCACACCCTTCACATAGTGCGCGCCCACCCACCCGGGCCAGAGACAATATTGAAATGATTTAAAAATAATACTTATTGTAATTAAATGGTATCGCTGCCGTATTATATAAATAAATTAAAAGTAGAATTCAAGGTCTTTTTCATCTTTTTTAAGACATGTTAGCTAGCTATTGTTATGATAATGAAATGTGTATGATAATTTTTATAGAAAAATAAATCTGCATTTGATCTTTTTTCTTGTTTAATTCTAGTTTGATCTCTTTTGTAGTGGAACCAAATCTGAAATGTATTTAACTTGTATTTATTACTTATCGAAAATGTATAATAGTAATTAAATGGTAGAATCTGATTTTCAATTGTAAAAATATTACAGAATTATCACCTATAACACGATGTAAATTGTTAGTTACCGAAAGTTACAAACCTTGAGAGTGAATAGTCTAGTTTGAACAAACCTGTTAAATATAAAACAAATACATAAATGTTAATTATAACTAAGTTTAATTGAATAAATGCAAATTTTTGTATACTTGTATATCGTTCAACCTTGCCCATTACTGCACTTAATATAAATAGCACAGTTATCGTAAATCAGTTTTAAGTATGATTTAAGTAAAACAATGTTTAAATATGGCGATATTGCGCAGCGTGTCCATGCTTTTGATCCCAATCAGCTTTTATTTTCAGCTAGAATAGCGAATTTTTATGATTTGTTACTCTTCCTGTATTAACACCGTAAGGTGATTAGAAATTAGAAAAATATTTTTTACGGAAAATGGCTTTTTAATTATTGTATGTGTAGATATAAAACGGTAATTTATTATTATTATTGTAATATTTGGCCATAGACATTTTGGATTGTTTTTGTAGTAAATATGCTAACTTAAAAATCAATAAGTAGGTCTATAAAATGATAAATTTTTCACCTCATGGTAGTTCTGATATTCAGCTTGGTTTATAATACCCTCATCTTAATACGCCACTAAGCATTAATTTGTGACGCCTGTACCATATTTACCTATGTATATTTTTTTATTATAAAATCATAATGCAGTGATAATGGTATTTTATTGTATGTATTACCCGTGAAAAGTAATAGAAAATCGACACCACATACTCTCTTATAAATCCGAAAGTAACTTGCGCTTTCAGGGCAAACAGCTTGGCCGACTGACATTATTCGATATATGGAAATATAATGAAGCCTACGGAAGGACATAAGGCTTCTTTTCTTTTTTTGAATGAAGTGGAAGTCTCAGCTCACATTATTCAAAAGTAAAATGTAAAAATAAGAAAGAGGTACATAAATTTCAACTGTAGTAAAGTTTGTACAAACAAGTAGGTAATTTTATACAAACTGAATAATATTTAGCACCTTAAGATTATATAACAAAACATTTGTTATGAAACATTTTATAGTATGGAATAAGGAATAGGCAAGGAAAGTAGAGTAAAGATAGTTTTTATGTGGTAAATTAGTCATTCGGGCCAATTAATAATGTTGTAGTTACTGATCTTGGGTGGTGTTTGGTGAGCATCACAGAAGCAACAATAAAGTATAGAATTTTCACGCAAAATTAAATACATTGAGATGATTATATTAAGTAGCTTTTGGCAAGAGACATTTGTAATGAGCGTACTTTTCATGTTACTTTCATGAATACCCACCATGAAAAAACACTATAATCAGCTGGTAAAGCTATTTTTTCAAATTCAACATTATAGGCTCTCAAATATACAGCATACTTGTTTGGTAGGTCTTTAAATTTTTAATAGTATTTACAGACAAAAAAATATATTACAGAAAGTGTTTAGAAATACCTATATTGTCACCCATCACTATCAGAATTTTCAGCTAATACAGTTCTTTGTATGCTTCTTGGATCAAAAGTACTTTCAAAACACCTTTTAAACACAGATTTTGGGTTTATTTTAGATGCAGGAGATGCTGGGATATTATCACAGTCCATAACAGAATTTTCATGCATTTTAGGATTTGCTACAGATTCATTACACCCACTGTTCTCTCCGGGGATTTCAATGAAGTTAAACAGATGTGAATCTTCATCTAAATCATTTTCAATATCATTGTTAAGATGAGGCTTTTTCATTACTGTATCTGTGGTTTTTGACTTATCTTTTCTTTTTCTATCTACATGAGGAGTATTCTGTGTAGTAGTAACTTGAGTTGCATTATCAGGTTTAGATGTAGCCAAAACAAAGTGTGCTTCAAATGTAGTACCATTATGAATAATGAACACAACCGGTTGTCCAGTTATCTCAAATTGTACTTGAACTGGCAAATTCAATGCTTCTGCAAAAGCTAGTAATGCTCTGAACTCCTTCATAGTGAATGTGATACTTGTTTCTGATCCAATGGTGTAACTATCAAATTCAACAGCCTTTATACTTATTTTAGTCCTTGTAATTTTTAAGGCATCTATGTTTTTTTCAGCATAATTTCTCAAAATAAGAGACTGCTCTGATACTTCAAATGATACTTGATCATCTGAGCTTTGAAAATTGCCAAGAGCCTCAGATAACACTTTTTGTGATGATGTTATTCTGTAATAAGATAATACCATACTGTTAGTCAAAAAGAATGTCAATAAGAAAATACAATTTATGTATATTTCATTGCTATAACCACGTTTGAAAGATAACAATCATGATAAAAAAATATAATGAGTCACCTATTAGGCACTGTGTCTTTAGTATAAACAGCCTGCATAGCTTTACAGTCCAATATAGAAACAAAATGTGTTTTGACTATCCCATGTTTGCATTTAAGCTGAAAAATCAGTTTGCAGGATTCTGGTTCTAATTTAATTTCTAAATTTTCCACCTGTTTATCCATATGTGTGGGAGACTTGAAAGTATGCAATGCAGATTTCATTGATATTCTGCATTTTAACCCTTCATTGTCCTCTGTTGAGTAATAATTATAATTAAAGTATGAAAAGAAGTTTTTGTTAAATTTCACCATAGCATATGCTGACTCAGCCGCATTTAATGTGCGTAGTAGTATGCAATCTGGCAGTGATTCTAAACATAGTTCATCACCAAATCTTGCTAGTGCATGAACTGTTCTGCCCAGTACTGAAAACAAAATATGAGTCCAAATTAAAACCGATGCAACAGAAGAAATAGAGTACTCGGAAGAATAAAATTTTGTTCATAATTCCATGGTGTAAGCGAACACTAGGAAAGGATTTTTGGAGATTACATCCTAAAGGCGTAAATAGGCGGGTAAAACTTGTAAGAATGTAACAAATATACCATTTCATCATTATAGAGCAGGCAATGTCAGGAACATAGGGCTGCAATATTATGTGAACTTCTTACCTCTAACATTTGGGCCTGGCACATGACATTTCATTTTAAATTTATTTTATAAGGAGATTAATCAAATGCTAACTATTGGATTCCATTACACTGATAGATAAAATTATATTCTATAAATAATAACAAATTCACATATTTGTGCTTTTTTCTTCTTTATAATTGTTCTTAACATTTATAGTTGAATTATTGTAATCAACACAAAAGTTAAAACACTATAACTAAAATATAAAAGTAACAGCAAAGAAAAAATACTCTGACAAAATCTGATCCTGATTATCTCAATGACATTATGACGTTGACAGTTGACAGCCACAGGTCATAGTATTGAGATGTGACTTATTGACTTTGATGTCAAAAATCAGAATCCGGCGGCAATCTGCAAAACAGAGAAAAAAAAATACTTTGTCTATAACGTGATCTACGCGCAAGAATGAGAAAGACAATTTGAGAGAGAGCGAGAGTAAAATAAGTTTTATCGGTAAAAAATAATTTTTTTATCTTATTCTTATGTCTGTAAAATGTAATAAATTGGAAATGGTAAAAAATAAGAAAAAGCTTTGTCTACGTGATAACTTTGTTCCTGTGCTTTATCCAAATAAAAAATGGAAAATTAAATTCCCTACCCCTACCCATAGATCAAAGTATGTAATATAAAAATAAAAATCCCCTTGTAGACAACAAATATGTGAGTTTATAATAGTTTTATAATATTAATTGATATTGTTTGTAGGATATTTTTATTTACTTTATTGTAAATCTAGCACAAAGGACAGGCTTAATGCTTACCGCTTTCTATACCTGCTAACTATTTTTATTTGTTAGGAAATTATGCCGCTTGTATTTTCTTGACATACCTGCGGAGTGAATCCAAATTCTTTTATAGCCAGAATTATGTTGTACTGGTAGGTATAGTTGGTACCTATATAGAGATGTAACGGGTAGGTAAATCAACCCGATAGGTAGGTACTACACAGTACACATTTTTTACCCACGATGGAACGGAGATGTAATGCAATTAGTGTGAGAAGATGGGTGTTTGTTTGTGCAAACCTTAGAGTAATTTATGGTGCAAACCAATGTCCTCGGTTATCTCCAGAACTACTGGATCGATTTTTATTAGTAGTGGCACGCCATCACTTCCCTTCGATAAATTCAAAAATTTGGTTTGGTTTCATATAAATAAAAAAACAGGTAGTACTCATTTTTAAATTTCCAAAAAAAAAAAAATTATATGTGCAGAATTGAACTTGGCACAATTATTAGTATAGATTTAGATATCTTTCAATGTAATAGGGTTGGTAAAATGATTTTTTTGCGGAAGATAGGTATACCTAAGTTTAAAATAGGCTGATGAGATGTTGTACCTACTTATCTAGGAAGGTGTGATAACTGATAAACCCATGTAATTTAGCTGGCAATATATCGTGGACTCGTAATCCTGCAAGGTTATACATATTTACAACGCACATTGTAGTATAGTATCTAGGTAAAGCTGTAAGGATGGCAGTATTTGATTCACCGTTGTCTGGGCCGGCTGGCTGATCTCATGAAAACAATATGATTTTACTAAGTAGGATATAATAACCAATCGATGTGTAGTGAACATCAATCCATAACGTAACTTAATATACACAATCTACTTAAACCTACGTGATACATTTTTATATTTTTTATATACGCCTACCATACTATAGGTACGTGATTATAAGTCGATCAGATACCTACTTACTTTATTGTACTTACAACTTACAATGGATTTGACAGGTAAGTTTTTAAATTGTCCTTCATTCAATTGTATCAAGTAATAAAACTAAAGTAATAAATATTTTATAATATCTAGCTTAGTGAATAGGTTTAATTTATCAATTATAAATATTTTTAGTATGTAAAATGTAACCAGTTTTTAATATGAAATTTCAGTCATAATGAAAACACCCTATTTGTAAACTGCAAACATAGAGTTATAACTGCAAATTACTTATTTATTGTGCCTATAGAAAGTACGTTTTTTAACTTGTTTTATTTTTTAAACAAAAACATTTATTTGCTAAAAGGCTTTTGTGGATATTTAAGCTTATCTGATATCAGCGTTGTTTGTTTGTTTTTTTTTTGTAACAATAGTCGGGATTTCAACATTTTTGTATGCAAAAAGCGGGATTCTTATGTCGCAATCGGGACATAGTACAAAAAGGATATAAAAAAAAGTTTTGAAAAAATTTACACATCCCTCCACCTCTAATTTTCAGCAATCGGATTTTTTTTCTTTTAATGATTATACAAATCCGCGAGTTTTAAATCAAGTTTACCCAATTGTTAGGTTGCGTTAGAATAGAGCAAATCTTCTAAATTGAAATAAAAAAAAATTGGCAATGCTGTCTGATATTGAAGTACTCGAAAAGTGTGAATGACATGAAAATGTGGGATAGGTAATCCTTCATAGGATTTACGTAAAACTGTGTGTTAAATAAGACAAGTTAAAAAAATAGACTTTACACAAAACAAAAGGAGAGATTCTTTTATTAGCTACTTAAAATATCTAACATGATATAAAACATTAAGTAGGTAATTGTGACCACGGTAGGTACACATGCCAACTTGGCTATGCTCACTTAATTTCGATTGAATGAAGCTTTTTACTAGGTATATCTATCTACTTAGCAACATCTCTACATTGCGCTATAAGTAGGTATGCCACTTGAATGTTAATAGATAAAACAATTTTTGCCGGCTTTCTATTACATCATTTAGGTACATATCGATAATTTATTTTACATTGAAATTCGTTAGAGATCACATTTACACTAACACCGCAAATAGCCGCAGTGTTCTCTTCTGAGTTTCTAATTATCCAATTACATATTAATTACATATCAATTACGTAAACGGTTCAAAAATAACTTTCTAAGTTTACATGCAAAAAAAGCGCTAAAAGCTGAATTTACAGATTCGTCACTTACATGTCAAATGGAGAGAAACTAATAATTTATAATAAAATAGGTATTATTTCTTGTTGTGTAGATCTAACAACATTATTATTAAGTAATGTATGCTTAGAAATATGGTTTAATTCCAAAACATCCGTCTGAAGTCTCCATTGAAAGGGATATAATTAGATTAGGTACGTAACGTAGGTAGGTACCTACCTATACATAATGAATAGCTGCAACTGCAATGACCGTCAACACGACGAACGGCGTATCATATAATTTTTTGCTACCGCGTGTACTGAATACTGTACTTAAATCAATTTCGGTATGTCTTATAATAGCTACCTGTTGTATGTAAATGTAGATTGGACTCTATAAATAGATTCCTACGTTAATGCGTGTACAGTAGGTAGGTACCTAAGTTATGTTAGCCCTGTGTGTGGAGAGATAAATAAAACTAAAATTAAATTAAATAATTTTACTGTGAACACCAGGATTCATGAAGAACTTTTTAAATCCTTTATCGTTTTTGATAAACTCGAAATTTTCTATGGAGGTATTGGTAATATGCCACGCCACGATGAGCTTGCAAGCCCCGTCTTTTTCCACACAGTACTCGATTGGTAAATTACTTCTAACACTATTTTTATGAGGATAGTATGTGTATTCAGCCATCACTCTTACACCACACTGAATTGAGTTGTCAGATAATTTTCTGACAGTTCCTAAAAATTATAAAAGGATTTCAATAATTAGGTTATTAAGAGTCTATATTATCAGGGTTTAGTCAAATTGCCTTATTTCGTTGCAATGATCCTAACCTTGTCAAAATGGAGGATTTTAACTATTTACATAACGTAATTTAGTTAACCGAATTTAGTACCTACCTGACGAATTCCGTTCGAGATAACAAAATGATTACTACTATAAAAAAGATTATTAGCATTAAAGTTACATGTAGAGTTTTTTTTAAATAAAAACCATCTTACCGTCACGGCATGTATCATTAACGATGTATTTAGGAACACTTAAATATTGTTCCAGAGTCTGATTAAAGCTTGATTTAAGACAGAGATAATCCTCTTCAGAATAAATAATTCCTCGTTGTTTCGGTATAGTTTCAAACTTTATCAATGAGTTAAACACGCAGGGGTCCTGGCGAGAAGTTACCTGCAGTTTTTAATAACGGATATAAAAATCTTTTATTATATGTCATCAACAGTTTAGTAACTTAAAATTGTTAGTCTCTACCGAGATTCCGCGTCGAAATGATGGTGGTAAAAAATGTAAAGTAAAAGATATACCCACTTATACCTGTCACTGTCAATATAATATTACAATTATCTTACATTATTTCCTAGTTACCCTATCTCAAAGCTATAAAAACAAAATGAATGCCGTATCACATATTACTAACTTCTTGACCAATACATCTTGGAGCGGCAAAGAGATCGTTGAATACATTCGATGACCGATGCCCGTTGGTTGGAAACTGCACCAAACCATTGCATAAAGTCCAAAATCCATCCCGAATTATGTAGGTACGTGGCAGTTTTCCCATTAACGACACCGCCAAAACTGTTACCCCTGATCTGCAGAAATAAATATAAATATTTATTAAATAATAATATTAATTAAATGTACGTACCTACCTACTTATCTAAAAATTTAACTTGCATATATTTAGCAATCCTAAACATAAAAGTAACTGTCACTATTAATAATTATAATTTATTACTCAAATCTGAGCAATGTTAGCTTTTTTGTTATAATTATGTAACCGTACCTAAATGTAGAGGATTTAGACGTATGGCATTTTATGATTTTTATGTTTTTTATTTTAAAAGCATGCTCAACATTACAATAATTCGAATGTCAGATGAAAAACGACATTGCAACTGAAATCTACCTGCAGATTTGATAGGTCCTACTGATAGGACATTAATGGGGTCTATACAACTTTATACTTTAACAAACTTTTAGAATCTTTAAATTTTTTCATTACCTGCCAGTCACAATCATTTCCTTTAATAAGCTTTCCCGTGACGAGATTGAGCTTATTTGCGTTTTCAGTGCTGCAGCTAAAGACTTTGCATCGTTTAAAACATTCCTCAGCTTTAGTGAAATACTTGTCGACATTGATTCTCCGCTCATTACTCCGTATAAATTGTCCTTGTTTATTAAACTTTCCTTTTGACGATAATCTTCGTAAGTAGCCGTCATACCATCCGCAGAAATTTTAAAATCATTTTCAGGTATATTTGTAAATGCTTCTTTGCTGCTTAAATAAAAATATACTGCATTTTGTAAATAAGTAACATTGAAGACAAGATAAAAATACATTCATACGTTACTTAGCAGAAATGGGAGTAATGTTTCTCCAGCAAAAAATCATAAAAGGAACTCTACAATTGTAAGGTTCTATTCTCAAACGCAATCGAATTCCACTACCCACTGCAGAATGGGGCACGTCGATTATTTAAAATTCTAAATAAGTAGAATCATAAAGAATTCTAATCAATTAGTAAACTACCTACCTAATTAAAAAAGTTAACATTAAAAATTCTATTAATTACCTACCTGTATGCTTCTTTTATTGGCATTAGCCATTCGGACTCCTGAAAAAAAGTTTCAAACTTTTCAGTAGTTAGTGAAGTATATTATGTACCTATAGCTCTCAATTTAAGAAACGTTTACTATGGAACCGTAGAGTTTAATAACTCGTTGACGTCACTACCGTATTTTTTAGCAATCTTGAACAACATAAATGTAGGTAACTAAAGATTTAAAACTGGAAATCGACATTCAAGGTTGTATTTTAATTTATAAATAAAACGTGTTAAGAATGTAGATATCATGTATTGATAGGCATTAAGCATACTCGTATATTTTTGATAAAAGGAAACGCGGAACGCGATCAACAAACAATCATTAAGTAGAGAGCTAAGGCGTTATTGGGAATAATTTAGTGCAGCTGGCCGAAAACATCGGAAGAATAAAAAAAAATTGTTGTCGCAGTGATATTCTATTTTTAAATAATGGCGCCTAACATAATCCATCTACATTAGAATATTGCAAATTGCAGATAACTATTACATACGTATTTTAGTAAATATTATTTTTGAGACCTAAAAATCTCTCTATGTTACGATGTAGAGTGAAACAATGACATTTTCTCAAATAGTTTTAGTTTTTATAATGGTATGTACTTATACCTAATTACTTATTTAAGAGTAATATTATCTATATTGTAATTAATAAAATATTGTGATGCAAAATTCTCACCCAATTACAATAACTCAAGGGAATTATTGACAGCAGAAAATATATCTCCATCTTGTACAATGAGCGTGGCTTATTTTGCGTATTTCCGTGGCGACACTCGCGCAGCGGGTGTAACAATAAGCTTTGTTTCAGAAAGGTTTTTTACTCTTTATAAGGCTTTCTTTGATAAGGCGCTATGAAAACCTATGTAGGTTTTGCTATTTATTTCTCTTCACCTTCAAATTGCTGAATTCTAAAGAATTGTGTATTTTAATGTAATTTTTCGTAACATGGCGACCCGATGTTTTTGTTTGATAAACTTAGGTAGATACTGTTTAGTTTTTACTTAATAATTAAAATTAAGGCCTGGTATTTTAATTTAAAGTAATTGCTTATGTTAAAGTGTAGGTATGAATTTATACTAACATGTTTCTTCAAACTCTGGTCTCCATAAAGTTTTCATAAACAGTTTTTTGTTTGATGTGGAAAGACGGTGGACGTGGAAAGTTCCACGTCTCTAATTTAATGTTTTTACACCTATTTATTTTTTATTTAAGGTAAGGTGGGGTAAGACA
>LGAG01000491.1:262890-272898 GCA_001278395.1 Lerema accius
CAAGAAATCAAACTGCTAGCTATTACACACAGCTATCAGAGACCAATTAATATGAATGAATAAATAATTGGAGCCTACCTCTGCTGATAGTATGGGTCGTAGGGCAGCGGCGCGGCGGGGGTGTAGGGCACCTCGGCGGGGTGCACGGCGGGGTACGGCGTGTCCGGCACCTCGGCCGTCACGCTCGTGGCGCGCGCGTACTTCTCGCGATGCCTGTCGACACATTATATTAAAGATTCATTTCATGCATCTCTATACTTTGTCTAAGTACTAAATACTAAGCGCGGGTATATCTATTATATTTGGCAAATGTTCTTGTGCGTTGCTTTTAACCCTAATAATTATTACTATAAGCTGCTGCATGAAATCTCATTTAATGTTTACAGGCGGAAAAATAATGAATTTATTAGACAAGTAAATGTTGTTGTTGGTGTATCTTAATAAATTTATAAGTATTGCATACGTAAAGAAATATCTTTTTCATAAACTCATACAAGAGCTTTTTATTACTTCTTGTGTGGACTGATGCAAACTGAGTTATGTTGCAAATTGTAAACGAAAAAAAAACAAATTGAGAGAAGACAATAACTTTTGTGCTATTTTAGGAGCAAACTCTATAAAATAAAAAACTGCATTAACTTAAGCTGCAAAGCCGTGCAAAAATATTAGGGAGGTACAATGTTGTTTACATTAAAAATAAACAAAATCAAATAGATATATACAGAATAAGAAATAAAGCGAATACTTTACATTGGTTGCTTAATATCGTGGGATAAACTTGCTGTAATAACTTTATATCATAGCCTTTACACAATAATGCGTACAATATCTTAAAAGCACAATATCTACAGTTTTAAAACCGAAAATTATTTATCTTATCAATGTACCTTCTCTTTTTACATTTCCTTCTGCATCGTCGGCTTGGAAACAATAATAAATTAATTAAATAATATGACTACTCTGTCAAACATGTACTAAACTACTATAAACAAACTAAACACTGCTTTAATACATTTTAACACTTAACTTTCAACACCAGTTGAATACGGACAGACTTACCAATAAATTCATTTGATTAAATGATTTCCATATATGATCCTTCACACATCATTATTACAATATTATTTACTTACTACAGTTACAAACTAATTATATACTCAAATATTTAGCTACGCCAGATTAAATGACAATAAATTTGGTTTGTGTAAAATGTTGTCTATCACATGATAATTATCTCATTTAACTTTAATTAAGAAAAAAAAATGGTTACCTCTCTCTGTCCCTGTCCCGATCTCTATCTCTGTCCCGGTCGCGGTCCCGGTCTCGGTCGCGGTGGGGATCGCGGTCTCGGTCTCTGTCCCGCTCTCTATCTCTGTCTCTGTCCCTATCGTCCCTGTCTCGCTCGCTTCGTTTCCGATGTCGATGTCTGTATTCCCGCTCGTCATCCGACCACCGGTTGTTGCTATCGCTATGATGTTCCACTTCTTTGTACCGGGTATGTGCATTGTATGATTCCTGTAATAAAAATATGGTATACAATTAAAACTACGCCTTAGCAAACATTTGATAGAAAATTATAATTTTATAGAAAACAAAAATTTCTTAGGATTCTTTTTTAACTAACTCCATTCCACACAAACAAGTTTTCGTACATAATATTAGAACATACCTTTTCTACAAGTTTTGTGTCTTCTAATCTCTTACTGAGAACTGTTTCCACCTTCACTTGTCGTACGTCCTCCATAATGGGAGGTTTGATTGCCGCTGCAGCTGCCTGTGCTCTTTTGTCCATAGTTTTGTCTTCAAACATTTCTGAGCACTTCTTACCAAATGGATCATGAAAAACTTCCAGCACCTAAATTGCCAATAATACATTACATACATATTAGTGAGTTAAGCAATTGCATTTGGACTCATCCATTACTAATCACGGTTCAAAGATTGTAATCGAAATAAAAAACTTTATAATTCATTATAGGAAGACATTGTACTGACAGACAACATCATCATCATCATCCTACTAATATTATAAATGTGAAAGTTTGTAAAGATGTTTGGATCTTTGGATATTTGGATGTTTGTCCCCCCTTCACGCTCTAACCGTTGTACGGATTAAGCTAAAACTTGGTACACAGATAGGTTGTTTCCAGGAATAGGACATAGGATACAATTTATCCCGATTATAGGTTCCCTTGGGATAAGTCCCATATTTTTTAAAACTACTCTTTTGCGGGCGAAGCCGCTGGCAACGTCTAGTACTTAATAAAAATGTTAACTGACTGACAGACACACTACAGCCTAAACAGGTAGAACTGGAAGCATGAAACTTGGCACAAAGGTTCTTTATAAAGTGTAGGGGAGCACCAAGAACGGACTTGTGGAAATTCACACTCTAAGTAGGGGAAATAGGTGATGAAGCATTGTATAGAAATTAACCAAATTTTAAAGCAAGCAATGTGAAAATTGGTATTGAGGATTTCGGTAATAAGCTAAGTTTATCTATTTTTAAATTTTATGGAAAATCTACCCTTAAGGGCGTGAATTAAGGATTGAAAGTTTCAATGAAAATTAACAAAATTTTAAAGCAAACAGTTTGCAAAATTTCGTATTTGGGTTTACGGTGGAAAGGGATAACAAACCTAATTCAAAAACCTTTTTTAAAATCATCCCTTAGGGAGGTAAATATCACCGCAAACTATAATTTCCGCAAGCAAAGCTGCAGGCTGCAGCTCGTTCTACACTAAATTAACAACAAGTACCTACTGTAAAGATTTTACATAAAACATTTAATCTGGATAATCTGATTTGGTGACTAAAGTTTAGGATTGGATTTGATGTCTAAGGTATTTCACTATTCACACAATTTAAACATTTCAGCTTCTACCTGTTCTCAAAACTAAAATATAGTAATGTACAATACATGATCATGATCACTTATTATTTTTTGATCTTGCCTACATATAAAAAAAAAATTTTATTCACTTACCTGACCCATGACAGACTTCCCATTATATTTTTCAATACACAACTTCGAAAATTTAACATCCTGAAACACTACTCTTGCAAACCCCAAATGACGGTTTGTAATTGGATGGTAAAATATTGTCAATTCCTCATAAGGTCCAACTTTATTCATCATATCGGCTAAAAACGCTTTATCAATATTGTCATTTAAGTTTGCTATTGTTATTTCTAGTTGAGGAGGTACTCCGACATAATTTTTATCAATTCTGAACCTGTAAAATTAAAATTAGTTTAAATTTCGCGCCACTAAATATATGTCAAATTTTGTAATGTTGGCAGCTCTGACAGCAGAAAGTGTAATAAAAACAAAGAATATTATAACCAAATTGTTGTAATTTTGTATTGTTGTAATTATAATTTGAATAAGTATTATTAACTTTGGTCGGTTTCTCAAATGGGACACATAATCACAACATTAACAATAGTATTTTGGGCCATTTTATCAAACATGTCCAAATGTAGAAGAAACTAGAAAAAATTGCATCCAATGGCTTTTACTGTTGTAAAACATAAAGATCTTTTATATATACTGTTATTTATTCATTCCAGGAACTTCAAATAAGAAAAATAATTACTTTTGTTCAGAATATAAATTCCTTTTAGACCTATTTGTATTTTATGTTAAGGATCTACAAAGAATACCTGGGGACTGGCAAATCTGCAGGTTCCAATTTATTCCAAATCCGTGAGAGCTGAGACCTTGGATCTCTGCATTGGACAGGGGCATAAGTTGTATCCCCAGGCACAGTACCATCATACCTATATAGTTTTGTTGCTCCTTTCACTAAAAATGGATCTATGAGGAGTTTATAGTTTTTGGGTGCTTTATGTAGCACAGCATTGTGCCCTGGAACTTTGTGCTCCATACCTCCATTCATTCTGGAAGATAAAAATACAAATAATGTTTAATAAAACATAACCTCAACATTTTAACATAAATCGTTTGTATTGCCATTGAACCTGCTGGTTGCTTGTTCTTATGCTGGATATAACCTGAAATAAGAATTGCAAATATAAAATGCTATGTTAAACAAACCTTGAATGTTTAGAAAAACAATGTTACAAAATAGTAATATTTGTATTTTTTAATTCAATGCAGCAATTGAATATTAGTACCATTCTAAATATTATATACAATGAAATTTTACTAATCCTTTTAACATGTTTATAATGAGAATTCCACTGAATGAACACTACAACAACGAATTCAAATATAAATTTCTAGAGCAAGCACTCTCCATGGTGACGGCCTCTCAAAGTATGGAAAAATGAAACTGAGGTAATAATATGAAATACAGACAATAAATATACTTGCGTTAATGTTTATAGTTGTTCTTGAAAACACTTTCATTTAACATCGTACTCTCCCGTAATAAAAACCCTAGCAAATGCCTAACTAATTTATATACATGTAACACAAAATAATAAGATGCTAAATGACTTCCAAAACATATATCATGAAGTATTACATTTCTATTATCAAATTGAAGTATAAGTTAAATCACAGAAATACTGTACTTTATAGGCGCGAGCTGAATTTGTTTCGTCATGTTGCCTAACATACTTTTTTAAAGACTATGCTAAGCGTCCGAGACTGTCACACAGATTATAAAGTATCAATATCGCATATTAAAATACTTCTTGTACACTTAGAACTTTGAGGAATTGAATGAAGTAGTTTGGCGATGCTCTTTATGTTTCACTATAATATTTGTGTTTATAACAACTGTATGTTGAAAATGAAGTTTGATAGATATTTGTTTAACGCCGATGTTAAGGCTCCGTACTCAACAGAAAAGGAAACATTGTAACAATCATAGTATATTAGCGTTATGTGATTATATCATAATATAAGAAAACTATCGCGAACTTTACGAAGTAGAAATATTCTAATCATTATGTTTCATCATAAAATAAAAAAACTCCCAGTAGTAAAACTCCTCAGTGAACGCGTTCGAATAATACAACGAGCGCGCTCAATGAGTTCACCGACACGGATTTCGGCTCGTTTTTGGAAGTGTATTTGGACGTCGAACCAGGGTTGTCGCGCACTGACGATAATAATTATGCGTATTACGGTATTTTAGCAAAAAAGTGGAGCATCGTTAAATAAATTATCAATGTTTAGTTAATGAGTGTATAAGTTCTTTATTGAATAGCGAAATTCTGTTTATTAAAATACTAGTTTCCTCAAAGAGGTTCGGAGTTGAAAACCTTAGCGTAAATATGTCTGCGCTCTGAGAGTAGGCATCAGAAACGTGGTACATACCAGAGTTTAAATATTGTTAGAATCTCTATGTTGTGGTATCATATTCCATATTTGCTATACTCAATGGTAATCACAATCTATCAATCAATCATTTGGATTTACGAAGCAAAGATCAAAGTATTAGTAGGGTACGAAGTAAAAAACTAAATTGAATTTCATTGATAAAAAACAAATACAACAGCCAGTACCTACGTCCCCACCACAGGTGTATAAATAAGAAGTTAAATGTTTATATGCCTGTGGTGCCTACATATCGTTCGTTGACATAAGGTGTCAGCTGTCCGCTGTCACAGTAATTTTATAGTATTCTTTTATGGCAAGTGGCAACATTACCAATTTGTCATTTGGTTTTTTACTGGTTCGCTGCTGTTGCATCACCGATTTTGGTAAATGTAATTTCTTAAAAAATAAGCATTCCCTGGGTATTTTTCTTGTTTAACTTAATAATAAAATGTTATTTGTGTGAACCTTTTTAATGCAATGTTATCATTGCAGGCAAAATGGCCGAGAAAATTGTGCCTGTAGTCAAGGCTTCGGAGGAGGAGGAAGAAGAGCTGGTAGACCCCCAGAAGCAATTGCGCGTAAGTATTTTCAATTATTATCTTATGGTTTTTAAATAACATTCAGCTGAGTTTTATAGCTGTTACCCTGAACTTTGTAATCAATATATTGCAACCTTACCCTTCTACACGAGGTTATAATTCAATTATTTTATTATCTATTTAAAATTTAGTAATCTAATTTGTCTTTGTATTAAACCATAACAATAACTTTAGCAATACTTAATCTATTGCTTCACAACAGATCAATTTAACTAAATAAATTACCACATCAAGACTTTATAGTTATCTTTAGGCTTTTTCTAATTCTTTGATATAGAAAACAGAGCTATATTAATTAAGTCTGTGTGATAATTTTAATTGTATTGACTCAAAAAAGATGTAGTTTTCGAAGTAATGACACCTTACTCTTACTAATTTAATAGTGTAATTAACAGTAAAGATAAAATTGAAGGGAACTTAAAAATGGAAATGGGAAGTCGTTGAACTTAATGCATAGATTTATCTTTAATTCTCTTCAAAATAATTATTGCTACAGAAAATATTGACAATGAAACTTATATTTTTTCTAGACGTCAGCCAGTTTACGATATTCTTCAAGACCTAAACCTGAAAGAAGTTTGAAGGTTTAGTTTATTAGTTTTTTTTACCAGTTTTTTAACATTATTTTGGTAACAGAAGTAAATAGAATTTGAAATTAGGAAAACAAAAAAATGTACTTTTGAATCAGTTTGAATTTTAGATTTAGGTTGTTAGTAAAAGTAGAAAAGTAAAGCATTAGTTGTTGATAAATATTGTAATCATAATAAATATGAACTCTACAAACGTATGTGAAACATGTAGCATTATTTAGTGTTTAATGCAATTTATATACACTGTATATATATATTCACATATGGTTTTTTGTGTAGGATGAGTGTTCTCAAAAGCCGGATGCTCAGAACTTGTGGAACAGATACCAAGAGTGCAACGACCGTGTCAACTCCCGATCACAGACAACGGAGACATGTGAAGAGGAACTGATTGACTACATCCATGTCCTGGACAAGTGCGTCAACAAGGACCTCTTCAAGAGGCTGAAGTAGGCAATATTACCAAAAACTGCCCTTGTATCCCAACAAGTGTTTTATTCCATTATTTTCTGCATTGTTGTCGCATTATCACGCAGGGGCTATATTAGTAATACAAATTAGTAAATTATTTCTTGAAGTGTGGAGTTTAATGAAAGTTATTGTTTGTAAATAAATACTCAAAATATTATTTGCTTTCTTTTTAAACCAACCTTTTTTCAGTTATAAATGTGATCTTACTTGTTATTATTTGTATTTTATACAAAATAATAAATTCAGATTAAATAAATAAAACACATTTTAAATTATTACTGATATATATTTGTGTAAATAAAAGGATCTGTGACAGTATGATAAAAAATAATACAAAAACACCCACAACACAAACAGTAAAGAAATAATAATGGCACTTACACAACAACTAATAATTTTAATTTACAAATATTTCCTACCAATTTAATAATGTTGCACAGTAGTGCGAAGTAAAACCTAACAAAATGAAAAGAGTATTTTATTTATACGTAACTGCGTAAATATAATTAAATTTTAGTAACGGAATCAAACTTAAGGTATCTTATAACTATCTAACCACTGAAATTGACAGCATAAAATGCAAAATTGCCTCAAAATTTAATGTGTTTTATAAATACTAAACCATACAGCATACAATTTAAAATAATAATAATAATATGAAAATATAAATTTTTGTCTTTAATTAAATACATACTTAAATCTACGTATTAAATGAATAATAAAAGCACTTCAATACTTTGGCATGTCATTTTTTATATAAAAGAAATTAAAATTTTCAATAGACGAGGCACTGTAGTTGTTTACAAAGAACATTTTTATTCACGAACTAATTGTGAAGGACTGTTTGCGCAACTCGTAATACCATTTTAGTATAAACTGGGTCATATTCTTGAGTGATGAACCAAGCTTTAGTCTTTGAGACAACATTATTATTGTGTCTCAAGCTTTGGCTTCTCTTTATTAATGGCCGGTTGCAGTGTTCAGTCTCTCCTGAATGAAGGATGGAATGTTTCATGTACAGTATCAAATATAAAAAGAATCTTGGGATACATGCACAATGTGCATTCGCGAGTTTTATCGCTTCGCCTATGTACGGCTATCTCCCTAGCAACTAAGGGCTAATACACATTAACTCGGGTGCGTCGGCGAGTGCGGTAACAAAATATTCAACAAACATGACAAAGTGCTTACATGAAGCACGAAACTGCGGTGTTAGTGTGAATTCCGCACTCACCACGTTAGACGTCAACAAGTGATTAAAATTTAATGTGTAGCTGCTTTTGAAACTAATGTATTATCACTTAATAAAATGCGACAAAGCAAAATCTAATTTGTGACCTAATTTAAGTAAATTTTACGTACATTTTATGTATAGTCATTGATTAAACAAGCTTGTAATATTCATTAAAATTAATTCAATGTAGCAACCATCAGCTAATAGTACCATAATTGATTATGCTCGTGACGATTAGTCTATTTAGACACAATATGACGTTATGTCGCATGCAATCAATTACACGTAAAGTACCACAAACTGTTGGGTGCTACACAGAAACTTACATTATACTTCTGTATATCAAGTAAAAAGCTCTACAAAGAGTTGGTTCAAAAGCTACTTTGTACACTACTAATAATAAGTTCCACTTTCTTGAGCTTATAGCCTTACCGATAGGTATAATAAAAATTCTCTTATCAAACGTTTAATTTTCACGCGCAAATTACTGTGTTTTATGTAGACGACAACTAAGCAAAATCATGACGAACTTTTAAACTGTATATTACAGTTGAATACACCAACAACGAAATTATTATTAGCATTATAAAAAGTAGCACTTGTGTACCAACTCGTAAAGTTCAGATTTGTATCAAATGACATAATATATCACACTATTCAGTAGTGACGGCGTCACCTAGCTGGCGCCTACTTGTAGCACGTTGAAGCAAATCTCGCACACCCGCTGCGGCTTGTTCAAGCCAAACTTCAGAATAGGAACGTCGTGACTCGAACACTTGTTACACAGCATTCGACCGCAGTGACGGCTAGAAAAGTTAACAGTAAATATTTTAATAAAAAAAAAATACTCTTTACAAATTTGATATCACAATCAACTATAAAAATGCGTTCGGAAATCAACTCCGAGTATGATGAAATCCTGTAAACTATCACTCAAAGAGCAACAGCATTTCAGTGCAAAGTCTGAATTTTTGAAATTAATGTGTCATGACGTAAGTAAAATAGACTAACCAGTGGTGCTTCCTCATGGTGAGTGTGAACTTGGTGCCACACTCCTGACACAGCTCGCTCTCGGCCCACGGCGCCTCGGCCGGCAGCGCGTCCAGCAGCCGATGCAGCAGTTGTCTCGTTGCCACCTACCACACATTATTATCAATATTTATCTCGTCTCGGAGGACCAAGGCAGAAGAAACCACATACTTTTAAATCTTATTACACGTACAAAGCTACAAAATGGCAAGCTAAGGAATGAATTTGTAACGTTGTATAGTCGGTCGACCACAGGATTAAATTAAAAGACTGATTTTTACGACAGTAGAGATAATTTAATAAATGAATGGGATAAGTTACTAAGTGTACCTGGTAGTTGAATATAGAGATGCCGTCCTTGTTCTCCTGCGCGAGACAGGCGCCGCGCCGCACCAGCGCGCGACACAGCGCCCCCTGCCCGTTCATGTACGCAAGTAGTAGCGCCGTATTTCCCTGAACATATTTAAATAATTTACATGGGAATGTTACACTAGTTCATCGGAAAAGTTTTTGATTTCAGGGTCTAGTCTGATTAGGAGATTAATTGATATATTAAATTTACTGCACTATAAGCGGTACCTGTAAATCTGTCCTATTGATAGGGAAGTCCGGGACGAACTCGAATAACGTTTCGCAGATTGTAGCGGCGTTGTCCTTCTTACACCAACAGAGTTCGTGTAGCACGTTACGACCTTAGTTAAAATAAATATTAATTAATTATTGTAACGTTTGGAGATGCAAATAAATTAAAATGTTTTATTAACGTAGAAGCATACGACGTTTTTCAAA
>LGAG01000491.1:285291-300629 GCA_001278395.1 Lerema accius
TAATTTTTTTATTTTGTTTCCTTTTAGTTGCGTAGCGATAAATCTCGGAAAATCATCAGACAAAATACCTGCTATTTAAAATTCATGATAGACGTTTCAGTAACTCAGAAGCTTTATGATAATTCTATAATGAATTCATATGACTAAATTAATGTAGAGATAAGATATTATATAAGAAGATATATGGAATTAAGACTTTACATAATATAGTTAGTTACGTATAATATTCAAATATTGATTGTTCAAGTGTTACTACAATCGTCAACTGTGTACCTACTATACATATAATAAAACCGATTACGTGTGACACGCGAAGTACGAGTACCGACATATTAACGCCAAACAACATACTATTTGTTGGAATATAACTATAAAAGATTGGAAAAAACTTATTTGGGTTTAACCAATCAGGACAAAACTTCGGATCAAATCACCTAAGTATAAACTTTTATATGGCAGTTGCCATAGGTACCTACTTATTTTATATAAAAAATAAAAATCACATAAACTTAATACGAAGAGACATTCTAGCATTTGTATCGCCTGTACACATCTATGGAATTCACGGCTACGTGTTAATTCCTAATATTGTATACAAAAAAGACGTGAGTGTACTGCGTAAACAATCTTTGTTTGAAGATCTCAATTTGACGTAACACACATTCTTCTAGAACTACACAAACAGAAGATCTGTCGGTCCTTCCGTGAGAAGACTTTTTCACGACAGAAAAGTGACAAAAGAGTTTCGTTATTTAATTATGACATTTAGGTTAATTCACATGTAGTTTTATAAGCTTTACCTACTTAATAAGATAATATCTTGCGTGGTTTGGTAACTAACGTAATTCCTCACGTTTTGTCACATAGATTTAGTTATTAACTTTATCAGTAGACGACCTTCTTATTGAAAATATAGATTTCAGTAATCGCAAACTCTTTGTGAAATTTTGTAAGTGCAGAAATTGGACAGAAAGAATAATCAAAGCATAATTTTATTATGTATAATATACCTACTATTTGTAGTCAAATTGATAGTAAAGACATTGGATTAGTATATTTTCATTCATCCTGTGTCGTTCCTACACAGAACTACGTAAAAACGATAAAGGAGATATCATTGTGATGAATGACTCACAACTAGAATAAAATACAAATGCTATCTTACATCTATGTATTTAAAATATGATTCATAAAATTGTACCGTGTTTATTAAGTGCTTGATATAATAAACCTTACATTTACCCTCGTCTTATCATTAATCAATACTTGCCAGTGAACGGATACTTCGATCACGGTCGCTCTTATTAAACCTTGAAACAATGAATTGGACATTTTCGACAGGCATCTTCGTCGTGACTAAGAGAGAAGGTTGTGATTATATTCACTTTGCAGGAGTTAACCAAAAAGCTATAGGCCTTACAGGCTTTTACAAACTGTAGTTACATTTGTGGTGTGATATGGTTGATAAGGACCTTTAGAAACCGCAAGCAGTAAAGGATACTTGGTAAAGGAACTTGGAAATAACTAAGATTATCTTTCCTTCAATAGTAAATAGTTATCCGTTACCACTAATACAGGACCACTACTTTTGGGAACGCTATTACCTAAGTAGACTTACTTCAGGTCGAGGTCATAAAATTGCCATGAACGAGTGCGGTGCTTTTGTAATCGAATAAATTAAACAAACCTTGCACTTCGCATAGCAATTAGTAAATAATTTAAATTTGTACGTCCGTATTGCGAAACGTGTGCGAGCGATTACTGTTGGAAAGGCCGCTAGCCTCAGACATGCGGACCTTGAGAACTGTACAACTGAGCCAAAATTTCTGTACACAGACGAATACAATGTCAATCCCAACAAGATTGTTATGTTGTTGATGTGCATCGATCAATAACCAATCAGTTTGATATTCTTAACATGTTTAACTTAAAAAAAAAAACCAAATGGTTCAAATTTATAAATTTCAAATTAATATATTTTTGGTAAGAAGAGACGCTAAGTGTATTCAATATTATGCCTGTGGTTTCCATCCAGACGTGAAAGTTGCACAGCCAGGTTTAAAATTAAATGGAACGGCACCCGGATACAAGCTTTTTGCAATAGTCTTAAAACCTCAGGTTGACATTGTAAAAAACACGGATAAGATCAGTATGTAAGTAAACGGACCGTTAATGTTTAAGAGCTATGATGGATTTACCACACCAAAACTTACGGACATATCTCTGAATATGGATTCAGGATGACCATGGGGTCATGCAACTAAATAAAATAAGCAACAGGCAAAACTGAACAAGATCGCATCCACGTTCCAAGCCGGTTACTATTAAAACTTAATCGTCTTGTTTATCAATCAACAAGCTTTTAAACACACGAAATAGCACGTGGTCATTTGAATATGATAAATATTATAATTTATTTTACTTGAATAGATCAACGTTATTAGTCACAATGACGTAATCATTATCTCCTTCATATAAAACTTTAATTACTTCATTGAGCTGGCGATTCTAAAATGATCCTATTAAGAACAAAATAACCTTCACAAACACCGTCAATATCAATTGCAATAAAAGTAACGAAATCATTACTATCGTTAATTGCAAAAATTTACGATACACATTGTCATTTTTTACAGATAAATCAGCACTATTGGAAGATATTGCGGCAACGACGGATAATTGTGATACAAATGGTATAACGGGTCTATTGCGCAGACAGCGGAAACTGGTTCAAGCATAGCCGCAGTCGACAGTGAGAGTGAAAACGATAAGCATGGAGCAATGTCTTCTGACCGTGACACTCGTGTTGTCCTTGGCCGCAAGAGGTGTGTACGACGTGCATTTCACGCTTCTAGGCATAGATGTTGATCTTGATTGCATCAAGCGTAACATTCCGGTAATCGCTTTATACACAGATGGAACCAACAACGTCATCATTACGACCAATAATCCTGAGATGTATGTCATCTAGTAGGTGATGTTTGTCTATAGAGTTTGTGGAATATTTCAAGATTATTTAATTAGAATTACCTTGTACTGATTGATATTACTTAATCAAATAATGAATCGTTACTTTTACCTCTCTAAACGTATGCTGTCTTACGGACTATAACAATAAAAGGGATGAAAATTCAATGAAAATGCCTCGGATACGACGCGCGTAGGTTTTAGTATCTAACCTTTTCGGAGTGACCGAGAGTGATATTAGTAAGTTCATTATGAACTAACTTTCAGGGATGATAAATAAATAAACGCTAACATACTCATACCCCGCAGTAGGCTGTAGGATTCCCTGTGTCGTGGATGGCATGGACAACACAAATAACACATCACTAACACCCATGACCCGAGAACATTTATCTGTCACACAAATATCTGCCCAGGCCGGGGATCGAACCCAGGACCCGTCGCTTCGCAGGCAGGGTCACTACCAACGAGGCTACGAGGTCGTCAAATAATAAATGCGATTGTAAATTCTACATTAAACAATATAAATAATAACAGCAAATAATTTATTATTTCAACAATAAAACAATGAAAGATAGAGATCCAAGAATCAAACAAAACAGAAATGAGTACAAGGCTATTGTGCGAACCGTGTAACACACAATAGTCAAGGGTACTCTAATCACCGTGTAAATGTGTGTGTTAAGATTTTTTAACGATATTATATAAACATACGAATGAATTGCTGCAGTAACCTAAGTCAAGGTGACCAACCAAATTATAAAAATAACGCATAACAAGTTATCGTTACTTACAATAATATGTTATTGAAGATTTTGAACAGTGGCAAATCATATATTCGACTTTTAATGTTATATTCGTCATCAATGTATAGTCTCTTTGTATTCCTTTCGCTAAGTTTCGATACCCAATACCGTATGTCTTCGACACCTAAATTGTCAGCAACAACGATAATGGGTATCCCCTTATTTGAAGTCACATTGTTTGTATTTTTGGCGTAAGAAATTTTAAAGGTTTGTTACTAAATAAAAGCTAAGCAAAAAGTTATTTGCGCGATTCGCATTCAGATTTCAAGTTACAAAAGTGACGTCATGGGATACAATTTTACAGTAATAAACCTCTGTGGCAATTTATGTCACAAGTTGAAAGTTTTAAGGCAATGTTTTGTCAATTTCAAAAAGATAAAGCGACTTATCGAGGTTCTCGTTGTTACATTATAAGACCGGCTTTAATTTTTAAATCCAAGATATTTACCGGATAAAGCTATGTTATTATTTGCTTCATGAATCATCATTAAATTGTTAACTACAAATTTATTCACATAAAGTCAATCGTAAGCTCAATACATTTGCAATCACTAGCTCTCATAAAAATCACAGTACAGATAATCCTACTAATCCTACTATCCTACTAATATTATAAATGTGAAAGTTTGTAAGGATGTTTGGATATTTGGATGTTTGGATGTTTGGATATTTGGATGTTTGGATGTTTGGATGTTTGGATGTTTGTCCCTTCTTCACGCTCTAACCGTTGAACGGATTAAGCTGAAACTTGGTACACAGATAGGTTGCATCCAGGAATAGGACATAGGATACATTTTATCCCGACTATAGGTTCCCTTGGGATAAAATCAATATTTTGTTTATCGACTTTTGCGCGGGCGGAGCCGCGGGCATCGTCTAGTACATAATAAATCAAATTAGTAATTAGTCTGCCTAACAACACCACTAAATAAATCGTACAATATGAGTGAAAACAGAGCAATAGGAGCAATGACCGCCACTAATCTGTATTCTGGGGTTGGATCACGATAATCAAAGCATAGACTGTTGTACCTTCCACCTGTTTCCAAACATAAAGAGCCCGGAGGTCCTTTAATGTAAATAGGCTCGTCGGAATCACATTTAGCACCGTTTAATTCTATAAATTTATATTTCACGACCAAGCGGGCAATCATATCCCGTGTTCCATTTGTAAAATTTTTAAATAGCTTTCTTACCTGGCCTTCAGTATACATTTTTTGTAGACTATCTATTCCCCAACGAGTATTTGTTGTTTCCTCAACCTTTAATATCTGTTCTTTAGGTATAGTAACGTTGAGCCTTTTAATTTCATTTTCTTGAAAAATGTTGTCGATAAGGATTCCAGAAGTTTTTAAAAACTCCGTATCGCTAATATCGTCTTTCAATATATCAGTACCGCCTTTAAGATTTAAAATTCCACAGTAAAATTGTGTGTCTAGGATATATGCTGCTCCTGGTGAGAAATTGCATACAACTCGTACATCTCCGTTAATGTTTGTACCGTATGCACATCCAATTTTGTATGTTGTAGCCCACAATAATTGAGCCGTACTATAACTTAATACAGATGCATGACCGCACTTGATGTCTGTTAAAGTTAGGTTTTTACCGGCGCTCCAGAACCAGACATGAAGACAGCCAATCACCGGTGTAGTAAAACATTCTGATTTTGGTATACTGAAAACAGAATTAAACTAAATGTAACAGAATAAAATACAAAGACTCTATTTATGACATATGATACATAAAGCTTTGTATTTACCACTTTTTATTTTGTCTTGAAAAAGACTTGTAACAACAAAATTTGGCAAACTTTGTACATTCCAATTGGTTTACAAAATTTTCATCAAGCGCGGAACACGGCTCGGGTCCAGGTAGACATTGGAGAAGCCACACCCTAGCAAAATTTTCAAGGTCATAATCATATATTACTTGTTTTATATTACTAGCAGTAGGTAGGTGTGAATATCTGTCAGATTCCCCGTTGGCAATTCTATTTCGCATAGAGTTTAACGTATTAACTAAAGCAGTTTTTTCTGACATGGTAAGTACTTCGACTTTGTAGTTTTCACTGCATATACCTGAAATTTGTTGATCGGAAAAAAGACAAAGTGTGTGGTCTCCATAGCATGGTGAAGATTTACACCATTTATTAGTGTAATAAGTAAGTGGAACATTTAGAGCTCCCTGCTTAATTTCTATGTTCTCGTTGTGATTTTCAACAACATTTTTCAGTTTTCCACGATGCATTAAAAAAACTTTAGATTTTTTTATCCGTCCACCAAATTCTCCATATAGAAGCGGCAATTCCCAACACGGTAGATCTTCCACTACATACCATGATTTATAGCATTTTGAATGATTTTGCAGTGCGCTAAAGTTCATTAGTTGTGCAGCTGGTTCTAGATTGTAAAATTCTGTAAGTTGAGTTTTTAAACTGGACCCTGAACCTTTCAATGTAGTATCTTGGTCAGATTTTCGTAAATTTTTACTTAAAATATATGGATTTGTCTCATCTTCATATATGTAATCATAGTCTTCTTTCCATATCTCTGATTGGAATGTTTTTATTGTGGGGCTTGTGGAAACGTCTTTAATAGTTAAATTCAACAACGTATTTTCATAACTACTATCAAGCAAGGAAATATTATATATGTGATTGCGTCTATCATTGTATTTTACTGTATGGCTAGTCTTAAATGAATCAGTAACATTGTGTTCCCAAATACTTGAGGGTTTGAAATTATCTTCGTTACTTGTTACACCATTCTGAGGAATCTGAGCAATATATTCTGTTTGTTCATCGGGCACATTTTTATCGTCGTAATATTCAATTCCAACGCACATACATTTTGGTAAAAGGGTGACAATAGTCACAACACATACCAGCATGATTGTCACCACCATGACCGACTAGATTGTACATCGAAACAATCACGTAATAATAATTTTGGAATACAAATAAAAACTATTAGGTACATGGTCATTCTATATCAGTTTCTGAGAACGTTTGTTGATCCACGATGCGTAATGTAGCTCGGCGTGGGAGTTCAAAACGAGCTGGTCGTGATTCATCGACAATACATAATAATACATTATATTACAATACAATGATCTCATATACGTACCAAGCCTACTAATAAAATCAATTTTATTTGAGCATTTAATAATTACCTATGATCATTGATCATAATTATAAGGATTATAATAATAAAAATACGCCTTAATTATAAAAGCACTTACGTAAAGTAAAACTAAAATGCTTATTAATTTTACTTCCGCCTAAAACAAAATTAAGTACCTACTTAGAAGAATATTAAAGTGCAAGAAAATAATACTCGTTATTTAATTTTAATTATAATGAAAAGAATACCAATTTGAAGATAACACACGATTACGTAATATAGGGTGAAATCATTTTAATGACGTGATATTTTATGATTTTCTTTTTTTTAATGAAAACAGCAATTGGATAACTTCATCTTACTGCAACCCATGGATATTGGACAATCAAAGCTAAAGTTACGTGGTGCTATAATTCCAATTGAGGGCATTGATCTGAATTTTTACTTTTGCTTCAATTTTGATCTTTACCAAAAAGTGTACCAAAAATACATATAATTATATAAATCTAACTAAAATATATAATGAGTTTTCACAATACGTTCAATATGAAGTTGGTCAATATGAAGCACTAACTAGTACCTACTTGAAATAAAATTCGTGATTGAATAAATGTCCGAGATAATATTTTTCAGCTTATTATAAATTAATCAGGCGGCAGGAATTTAAATATTTTGACAGTATCAATATGTTTTAAGCCGTTTATAACATTTCTTATCATTAATTCTGTATTACGAGTTGTTGCCCGCAGCTTTGCTTGCGGAAATTATAGTTTTGCGGTGATATTTACCCCCTTAAGGGTTGATTTAAGAAAATTTTGAATAAGGTTCTTCATCCTTTTCAACCGTACACCCAAACACGAATTTGAAAACTGCTAGTTTTAAAATTTGGTTAATTTTCATACAAACTTTCATCCCTTATTTCACCCCCTTATGGGTTAATTTCCAATTTTTTTTTAAATCCGCACTTCTAAGCTTAGTATCGAAAACTTAAATACTAATTTGCAAACTGCTTGCTTTAATTTTTTTTTAATTTTCATACAAACTTTCATCCCCTATTTCCCCCCCTTAAAGTGGGAATTTCCAAAAATCCGTTCTTAGTGCTCCCCTACACTCTAGAAGGAACCTCTGTGCCAAGTTTCATGCTTCTAGGTCTATCCGTTTAGGCTGTAGCGTGTCTGTCAGTCAATCAACATTTTTATTAAGTATGATATAGTTATTAACATATTACTCAACGTGGTCCGTGTACCTCGATTGGGCCGTGTCATTCGCGCGCTTTATATTCTGGTTGGTCAACAGATTATTTAGCAACAGTCAAATTCAAGTTATTTAATTTTATTTCGGTGTTGACATAAACACGTAACACGACGTAAACTTCGTAACTAAATGACCTCAACCTAGGGCTGCCATCAACTAAATTGCAGTCTCTGAAACATATTTAGCAAATTCCGGACATTTAAACAGAAACGTTGCGTTTAATATGTTTAATAACCGTCCATGGATAAAATTATAACTTCATATGAATTTTAAGATTATTCGTGAGGCGTTCTACAGACACATAAATTGTCAGAATTTTACACGCCGTTTGAAAACCCCGCCGGGACGCTTTTTGGTCGCGGAAATCCCGACAAAATCCGGGAAACTCGGACGGATGGCGGCCCTGTCCAACACATTAACACTACTTAGAATGGGTCTATCGTGCTGTTCTAATAAGGATTCGTAGAGGGGGCCAGTGTTGTACCCAAATGCCGAAAGTTTTAATGCCGATAACGATACCAACCGATGTAGATCTTTTTAATTGGCGAGATTTAGGCTATTTAGGTAAATGGTGAGGTTTCAGTGTCACGACTCACGACCTTCCTTAGCAATCCGTAACGAGACGTTGTTGTTTAAAAGTTAAGTAGCCTCGCTTACTAAAGCAATCTTAGGCCATCAACAAGCTTGTTGAGCAAGAAATAATTGGTTGAAAGGTAAACAAGGCAGAGATAGAAGAAACCTAATCCTATAAATCAATTTTGTTTTATAATTTGCAGGAGTGCTGTCGCTACAATGCTACCAGTGCCTCATTAATCCGTTGCCGGGCCACTACTACAACACCACAAAACGTCTCTGTTCACACTTTGACCATTCCGATAAGTTCATCGTGGACTGCCCCTATTCAACCATGTGTATGAAGCAAGACTTTCATCTTGATATTCAGAACGGAGGTAAGTCAACCATTTTGTTTCCTTTCATACGAATAAATCACTCTCATTTTCACTTACGTATGTGACACAGACATAATAAGTCACGAATAATTAATAGTAACTGCCAAAAAAGAGGTTTCCAGTAAATTGTAGAGACACAAAAATCCATTAAAAAAAACTTTAAATACAGAATACTAAATTCAGATACCAATTTATTTTCAGTTCGGATCCATGGAGTGTTACGAGATTGTGCGCGACAGAAACACGACTACCAGGATTTCAAGAATGGCAAGTGGTATAGGAAGATTGAAATTGTTGAACCTTTTGAGGAGGGCTGCTTCGACGTCGAAGACAAGGGGGAAAGGGTCACTCCTAGCAGGTATGGTAACTTTATACGTTTCTGAAACAGTAATTATATCTAAACAGTTCATTGTTTTATATTGCTCTATTTCTTAGTAACTATCCGACGAAACGATGTTTTATACAGATTATAATTACGTAATTATTACCGGATGCAAGGCGAATGAGCATTTACCGGTTAACAAAATTAATATAAGGTGCCTTCCACGGTTCGTTAATACGGGTCATTTATAAAATCTTATTATTTTTGATGTTGGGTTTAAATGTTGGATAATAATTTAAGAAACTTTCTAACCTTTTTTTGTCCATAAGATGAAATAATATTTTTCTTAATTATTAAGTGATAATTAAATTACACAATAAATTCTCTCTTTTTGTAGAACTTACTAAATACCTACTATGTTTAAAGCCCTAGAATATGGCCGTAGGACCTTATATTATAGGTTACTTTTTGGTGACCCCGAAACTGTGACACGGTTTTTGGAGATCATTTGATATGCGCCTGAAAGTTGTAGTTCAGGATACCTTGCCTAAACATAAAGTGGTGTTAGGGACGTGTGTTTTTTTCTTGACACCTTCTTTGTTAGACATGTTGCTTCAAAAATCCGGCATACTTAGCCCTTGTGAAATATTAAGTTTCAGAGTGGTAACTTTAGAAACCAAGTTTGCCTTACATTTCTTTTAACAAGATTGTAAAAATTCTCGTTTCAGATATTGCCACTGTCGAGGCGACCTGTGCAACTCCTCGCCGAACTCCAACCACGAAGGCTACACCGACATCATGGGAGTCATCGTAGTATTTAACCTCATGAAGTACATCAACAGCCTTAGGTAGTAAAGAAAAGTAAAAGTTACTAATACTGTAACAGTAGTTACACACCTATTTTAATGTCGTTTCGGCAAATAGGAATAGAAAAAAACGGACATATAGAATTAGAAGCCGATTTTTAACGATGATTTAAATAGATAGGCAATCGTCTAGAAAATAACCAAACTCCACGAGTGTACAATACCATATTGACGGAAATAAATCGGTGAATAATACTGTTACTCCAACGTGCAATCGAAATTATATATACTCCATTTCAACGATCTTCATAGGAAAAGTAAACTATCTTACTGTGTCTTTTTATGCTTATTATTGGTTTAAAAATAAGACATAAACAAATAAAAAAAAAATTAAGAATAAATAATAATTTAATGTTAAAACAAATTTCAGTTTACTTCTAAATATTTTTTTAATGAATAAAAGTAGTGCCAAGATTGTTTACTTTTTCTATCACCATCTTTAAAAGGGGGTATAAATTAATCTCTTTTCTAAATACATAGAGTAGATAGTATAATTAAAAGGGCTGGCAGTCAAGGTAGACTAAGGCTGAATGTCAATCATTGTGATATTTTGCTAGTTATTAAGAAGCCTTACCTCGACGGTATGCTTTTGATTGTAAATAGTTTTAATTTGCGGCACAAGACAATCGCCATATTTGCTTGTGTCTTTATATTAGTTACCTTAGTGCATAAAGTGGTTTACTTAACCCTAGGTAATAATTGTTTAATTCTTTTTTTTGTATATTTTGTATCCGGTGTATGTACCTATATGAGGATAAAAATGATTAATGTAATAAATCGCAGTGTAACTCCACTATTATGTATATTATATGCCGATAAACCATTAAGTTGGTTATATAAACAGTAAACACTGGACATAACTTTTGTTTAATAGTTCCTTGAGCTAACACGTAAGTAAATACCATTGCAATAATCGCTGGTATTTGTTTGTGCTAATAATGAATAGTCAATATTATTAATAGTTCGCGTCACGAACATAGTCTCTATGTAGATAATAAAATATTTGTCTGTAATATGGATGAAAATGACAACATCATTATGAAAAATAAAATTATTTACTCCCTAAAAAGGAGTAAGTAAGGTACTTAATCTGGTTTAAATAAAAATTTGCAAGCAATGAAAAACTAAAAAGTATTATTTAATATGATAGTAAAATGATTTGAACACGCACAAACTTGTTTTATTTTCTTTTTTATAGAGAAGTCTTCGACATCACGGTAGTATATCAATAATAGTGAAAAATTATTTAGATACCTATATTTAAGTCTACAATACGTCAGAAAAATAACCGTAAGATACTATATAGCTATGAGATAAACTAGAGGTATATATTTTATTTTTTTATATTTATGTAAAATTAAGAACAATAATAACGGTAATTTTGAATTTAACACCCTAGTCTTGTCTATGATATGACTGAAATACGCTGACAATATAAACTTCAGTGTAAGATAATGTTCGCTTATAAATAACTGAGCAATATCGTCATGCGTATAGTTGCTATTAATTTAACGATAGGCGCTTAAACCTAATCGAGTTAGTTATAGTTAACGTATGATAAAGACCGTTATGGATAATATGGGCAGTTATGGACTATATATTTATAGATTTTTAAGAGATGTTTATACAGATTTCAGCATCTTTCTTTTACGAGCACTTACTTTTAGCATCATCTACTTCAGTGACGTCACATTGGAAACCGAATATCGTCTTTGAAACCAATTCAAAATAGGACTTTCATTTCACCCTACTAAATATCTATAATGAAAAACGGATGCACTTAATATCTTAGGTCGAAGAAAGCTCCCGAAGCCGGAGGTTCATTGTTAATTGAATGAACACCCACTCAAGCCCAATGTCTAGACAGGGGGATAATAACAAACTGTTATAGCACACGATACTGGACCTAATCGAAATCAATGATTATTTGTAAGGTGTCTTGGATAAATGGCTTCATTCATCCTTGATTCGATATCATGACCGTGTTCGCTTTTTTGATGGTTTTCACTTAGCCCTCCAAGGAGGCAACAACCTGCTTCTTCTTTAATTTTGGCTGCATCAAAACCAGAAGTAAAACCGTTCAAAAATTTCGTAAGATGAAATAAATAATAAAAAATAATTTTACTAAAAACAAACATTTTTGATCAGATTGTGGGATAGGGCAGTTATTTGAGCTAAATCTCAAGACATTCTATAAGTCACAACGCCAGGCCAAGAGGTGATCGAAAATTGACAATAACTGCTCAGGAAATAAATAGAAGCAGGGCACTTTTCTTTTGACGCATAAAAATGGGTGGTGACCAGTTAACATTAAATGGTTTGTCTACTGGTAAGTAAATACCATTTAAACACGCTTCGAACTTAGGTATACACTTTGCGTGACATCTTCCATTTAGACTGCTTTCAACTGTCGCCACCCCAAAACATATTTTTAATAGCCGTCCACTGACCGCCTTCACGCCACTCGTTATGTTGGCAGACAAAGGTCAAACCATTTCGAATGTTCCAGTAAAATATTTGTATCTTACATGGAGTGATGCAAATATTTCGTCAGGTACAAGGATTGCGGTTTTGTGATTAAGAAGATCCTATATCTAACCTATACATATAATTTTCTAAAAATGGATTCCTATAAACTTAAGTAGGTAGGTAGTTTTGCTAGCAAAATTACTTATCTTCATCAATAATGACACACATGACTTATGTAACTTAAGAAGGCAAATTATGCCAACGGGACACTAATTTGAAGATTATTTGGTTCAAAGCGCAACAAATATCGCTAAATAACATAACATAATTTGATTTTAAGGATCTTCTATCCTTGAAAATATTATAAATATAATAAGTAGTCCATTCACCGACTACATGGAAATTATTATGACTGTGCTACGGGAGGTACCAGGTTCTATTCCCGTCCATCTGCAATCCGAGCTAGTGTACTGAGTTACAGCGCTATTTTATAGGTATTTACGCAAACCAAAACGATTTCATTACCTGTTTTATAACTGACATGATTGTTACTGATTACTGAGTCCAAGACTATGAATTTCTACGAAAAAATCTCTACATTATTGTCCTTATTTACTGCAAGGATCATTCACATCAGTTGTTATTATGACAAACCGACAGATGATAAACAACGGATGCGAAACAAATTGCTCTGGACAATATTATTTTCAATATATTTCCAATCAGCAATTTATGCCATGTGCTCATTAGGGCAGATAAAAACGGGTAAAACGTAGCGGATCGCATAACATAACATGTGCATTAATCGTCCCAAGTAGAGGAAGTGGTTGCGATATCGTGCAGTGTTTCATAACCAGAAACCACCGACAGACCATAATTATGATGTATATTATATTTATATAATATGTATATAATGCACTCTTGGATCAACAAAGTAGGTATGGATTACGATAAAACGGTCAGATCTGTCAAAATACGTGCAGTGTCGTTCCGTGCCTTCATTATTAACTAACTTACGTTACTTAACTGTAAGTTTTAAATAAAAACGGCTGAAATATTAACGAGAAATAAATATTTATGACTTAGCAACCCTATGAAAATTAAACGGAGCCGAACAAAAATATTTACTCAGCCGGAATCCAAGTAAAATTTAAATTGAAAAACCGCTTAGCATTTCATATCACAGCGCGCACTAAATTCAAGGGAAAAATATAGGTTGTGTTTGAAAATACAAAACCTTAACTAACAAGCTCTTAAAACTCGATGTTGTGTTCACAATAATGTTCTCAATAAAACTAAAGCAGACAAAAAACAGACGCTAAACTAAAACTAATAAATAGCGAAAAAACTACACTAACATGGTTATTTGTGGATTCGCAAACTGCTAAACACTACAAACATGATGGAAGGAGTGCATGAAATGTTATTATATTCTGCAGCACATGTTATATTATTGATTACTTACTTTCAGCGCTAAGCAATCTGTTATTCAGGATGCATTTTATAATCTTGGAGCTGAATGCTCTCAAGTGCGAAGTTTGAAAATGGCGCTTGGCCAGCATAATTTGATTTGTATAGTAGGTACCGACGTGATTTGTTTTGTGATCTGTGTCGAAAACAAAAAGTAACTCTCGAATATTTTGGATATATTTTCCATTTTTTTGCAATCGATTAAATGTTACGAACATTCAAGAGTACCTATCCAATTACCTACCTTTTTATTTTATACGTAATTTTACTAAACTAATTATTCAATATAATGATTTTATTACAGTAGTTACTGTTGCTTCGGAAGCCATTACTAAAATTTTGAGTACTTATTTTATTACAAAAAATTAATGGGCTGTTTCCTGACAGTCTTGAAGAGCTTCATAAATGTAAACAAATACCAATCTTATTTTGAGCGTGAGTCGGTTTACAGATGGAAGTTAAAATTCATGAAGACGTTTTAGAGAAACGTAATTAGGTATGTAATCGCATATGTATATACAAATTTTATTTATTGATGGCAACAGATCTTACTTTGTCGTGCGAAACCAAAGCAAGAAATTATCTGCGTCTAAATTAATAAGTTATGCAGTATGTTGTTACATGAACCTTTTAGAATAATTATGTCCATTTAAAATCTAATAAAAATTGACTAAGATACAAATATGGTAAAGCGAGTTGTAGAGTACTCTACATAATATTATTATGCTGCCATAATATCAGCTTTAAATTTACTTTTTATATTATTTTAAGAAAGGAGTATAAGATACTTAGGATTGTAAATAACGAAACATAGAGATATAACCTCGGTTATCAAACACAGTTGACAAAAAAAAACAAAACAATGGTTGACCTTTTAACACATTCCGCAGCTCAGCACGATCTGAGACGCAGTAGTCATCGTTGATGAACTCTATAAGGATCTATATTCAATTAAATTAACGAATTCTTAAAAATTTAATTTTACAATGCACGTTTCAAATGTTTGTAACGGAAAACCGACAATAAATAGTTCCCCAAATTTGATTAAAACATTCGCATCCACAGATGTTCTTGATTTACGTGTAGAGCAAGATAAATTTGTTACAATC
>LGAG01000491.1:305702-323026 GCA_001278395.1 Lerema accius
CCATTCCAACCTCTTCCAAATATTGTCTCAATTTTTTACTAGGATCTTCAATTCAAAAATGTCCCATTCATGCCACCTCTCCCCTATGTGTCTCGCGGTGGCGCAAAAAGCTTAAAATCGAGGTCAAAATCCTTGACATCTCGGTGACGTCACATTAAGCGCTGCTAACAGCAAATGCTCGCAATTCATATGGAGCAATATAAATGAAGTATGATGATAAAAAATTATAATGTATATCAATTGGAAGGAAAAATAAACAAACGAAACTTGTGTCGAATTTTGTGTCACAAAATCCCAACACTACATTTAGATAATTACTTCTATGTAGTGTAATATCCGTATTCGATTATGGAATTAGTCATTATAGCTCGATGAGGCACACAGAGTTATATTATTGTATAGTGACAATAAATATCCGCCCTCAATTCCGAATACTTGTTTTTATACACACAAGTTCGTAACTCGAAACATTGCTGTTTAATTTTTCGGGTATTTATTACATGAAATAATTTAAAATCTTAATCGAATTAATAAAATGCTTCTTGGCGCTTCATAATATAATAGTAACATAGAGGAGCACCGAGCATTGAGAAAGAGTTTTTTACAAGTCATCCTCTTAAGGATATTACATGTACGGTCGCGTTCCAAAATCAATATACATAATACAGATAGATCATGTTGAAATAAAGCTATAAATAGGACACTTATTGCTTATTGAATGCATACACTACAAGTTTTCAAGGTGTTAAACTTATACTTCCGTTTCGAACCCCACTGATAGATACTCGGATGCCATTCGATGACTCACAAAGAAAAATGAATCAAAAACCATGACTTATTCATTTCGTAAGTACGATTTATTTGGAACTGTATTGGTAAGGCTGCTGATGTTTGAGAAGGAAAACATTTCTGTGTATTTTGATAACACAAGAAGCATTCTAATAATATAATTACAAAGTTTACGCAGTGACCATGCAGGCGAATTTCTGCAATATATTTAAAGACTTAGTCATATTCAATATAATAATGTGAATTTATATTCCATGTGATAACTGAGTAATTACATTACAGCCATAGTCTGGTCCCTGCTGAATTATTGCTATTGTAGGTATGTGATAGGAGTATTCTGACACTTGAAAATGTACCTACAGGGAACTTTATTAATCGAAACAATATTTTCACTATACACACAATTAAAAATCTGTGGCACGTAACAGTAAATGTGTTACTTGTATATGGAGACCGACGTTCAGTTCCACCCGAACCTAACCTACGAACATATTGTATCATTTCAGTAACGACACAGAGCTTCCATCGGGGATGCGCCGCTCAAACCGTAAGCGGAGACCAGAAGAAGATCAATGGGCGGTGGCAGATGGTGTACGACATCCACGACGTGTACGACGAGGACTGCAAGCCTGACCAGACTGATGTGGACCGCATCACCAACACCCTACACTGCTATTGCCGCGGCGATCTTTGCAACGGTTCCAAAAAACATGACATACACTACAGCACTGTCTTGTTTACGAGTATAATCGTGGCGGTAGCCATGAGGTAATGTACGATTAATTTTGACTAAGTGACATGTCTACATTTTAGGTTTTATCCGCTTTATCGCATTAGAGACGCTAATGCCATCATGCTCTAACAGCCTTATCAACAAAAATATTTTAATACAAGGATGTTCTGAATTTACGCTTTAACTAGCTAATTGTAGGACTAACCTTAATTCTAATAGCAAATTAGACTTTGCTTCCTACTTACTACAGTATAAGGTAATATACACAGATATATTAATTTTAAATCGAAGATAAGGACATCGATAAAAATTAATCAATGTTTATTAATAAGGGGGTAAAAAGTCTAACTGAATCGTGCTCTAAACACTGTTGATTCAGAGAACAAGCTTTTGTTTACATAATATTCTACATGCATTCCTATTTTCCAGTAGATACTAAGGTAACTTGGTTTACCGCTAAGAGTTAAACTTAAAATAAATGGTTTTCTAACTTTTTAGCCTTCAATACTTTTTCTTCATGTATGCTTAATAATAATAATCTTAAAATCGTATGCGTCCATTGTTCTTAAGAAAGGGGTGCAAAATTGTATGTTTTACATATTTATAAAAATAATAGAGATTTTTTTTTGCTCTTTGTGTTTTGAGAAGAGTTAAAATGGCATACATGACGTTTCTGTTTTAATATAGTCTTTGTATTAATAATGTCACAATTCTTGAGAATGTAAATTTTTTACCTCAAAAATATGTTAATATTATAATTATTTCACTATAAATAAATGAATATATATAGATTAGTAAGTATTGTACTAATATTTCTTATTGACATAACGATATCGATAAGTGCTCAAATTATTACGTTAATTTAACATACTTTTTCTTTTTTTTCTTTTTTTCTAAAGATTGTACTATTCCAAAGAAATATAGAAAAAGTCTTCGCTTAAGATTATTGTTGATTCTAGTCATAAGTATTGTTTATTAATTATATTTGTAAGAATTATGTTGTTTCGAAATTACTTATACACGTCTAATGCTATTTTCGCGTGTACTAGCAACACTGAAGTGGATAAAATGTAATAAAAATAAATTACGACGTTTGTGAATTGGTTCAAAGCAGTGCGAATGGTGTGTTGTATTATATTTATCGTCACAGGATGATATCGGCACTACGCCCACGCAGCACATTGACCGGCAAATATATTGTTAAACTACGTTCTGTAATAAAACTTTTACCGAAATACTGAAGAAATCTATCTTTTAAACAAAACCCCTTTGCTCACAAGCGAATTAGGATAACATAATACGTTCTTTCCGGATATGTTATAATAGAGTACAAACAATATAATTCCCACTCTAAGTAGGTTAAATTTACATGTTAAATTTAATCAACTACATTACAAATATATTCCTTTAACTGATAACCAGACAGACATACATTAAGGAAAACAATAAAAACACCTAACCTTATTCCTGTAAACCATTCTTGATAATAAGCCTTCATTTATTTATAAACCTTATAATAAATGTTATTTCCTTTTCCTCATACTGAATTTGACTACCAAACACTACAACTCTATTTCTCTTTAGCAACTACTCAAGAGATGTTAGAAGTTTAAAATCCAATGCACTTCAAGTATGGCTTGCTACTCACTTTCAGACATAGCAATCTAACATTAATTTAAAACAGATGTTAATCTACTATTAATAGTCTGTTAGGTTAACTTGAAGCATTAATAAAATGTTTCATGTGATCAAATTTATGTTATAAGTAGTTATTGACTAAGAGCTAGAAAAATGGTATCTTAATATTATAAAAACACAGCATACGTGTTTGTCACTGAACTCCTCCCTAAACGGCTGGACGAATTGCAATAAAATTTTTGTGACGTATTTTAGGGGAACCAAGTATGGTTTCGAGTTAAAGTTTGACCCGATAGGTGGTGCTGTTGTCGAGATACTTCAAAGAACCACTCAAAGTATTACACACATTGAAACGGCGCTACAGCAAAAGTTGTCCAATAGGATGAGCATTTACTAAAGGTATAAGATAATTTTGGATGGGCAGTCTGGTATTTAATGTCGAAATATGCGGTAGAACGCCTGTCCGATGTAGTATTATAGTCCGATGTAGGATATTAATTATTATAAGTAGTTATAGACTAGGAGCTAGGTACTTACATTGGCGTGGTTCTCGACGAGGCAGAGGAAGACGACGTCCTCCCGCAGCAGCCGGACGGCGCCGTGCAGCGGCTGCGGCGTCTTGCTCTTCAACATCCGGTACAGCAGTGCCGATGACATGTGGGCGAAGTCTTCACCTACAAATTATTATTTGTTACTGATTGTCACAATTCTTATGCCTACATTGTCCTAGGATTTAGTCCTTAGTAATCCTTAGCAAGGATTTTCCTAAATAAACGCATTTTTTTTTTATTTAATGCTAAAATAGTAATCCAATCGGTTTCAGAAATTATAAGGTACTATGATTTTCCATTAATTTATTTGTTAATACATCAAGAAATTTACCATTATGGATGTAATATATTTTATGGAAACATAATTATCTATTCAATAAAAATCAGTATTTTATGCACAATAAGTTAATTATTATTTAAAGGCGTATTTTAATTCCTCAATCATTCCTTTTTATCTTAGTATTTGACCATACCACAACCCTCTTAGTAGTGGCTGCCTGCAGAGGGAGAGGCCCTACATCAAGTTTCATGACAGGAGCATGCATTATTTAACAGATAGTTTGATAATAATATTATGATTGTAACGGAATCTTGGGTCATGGTCAATTGTTTATCTATGCAACACAACCCTGTATTTTTATTTAACCTATTATTTAGCAGCATGCACTTAAATAAGCATAAAATTCAAAGTAATAATTACTACTGTAAGCACTGAAATTAATTTATGTTAATTTGAGCGCATTTGTGTATAATCAGATGCAACACAGCATGAAGGTCATCTCTATACCTGTTAAATCATCCCAATGAGCTGAGATGAGGCCAGAGCAGTGCTCTTTTAATGCAGTAGCACCTATTTCGTCAGCTGCTGAGTAGAACTTCACACAGGTTCTGTAAAATAAAAAAAAATTAAGCTCACACACAGTTTTCAATTGCATTTATTATATGCTATTAGGTGTTTAATAAACTTATTATAAATCTGTCTATTTGCCTACAGTTGGACATTGCATGATACGTAACAGAATACCTATTTAATTTTTTTTTTTATATCAAAAAGTTATAGTTATAAATTTTCGGTACATTTAACTATAGACTATCTTTTTAACTTGTCTCATTTTTAAAACATTCATTTTCAAAGCAGTTTTTGGGAATATTTAAGATAATAATGTGATATTGAAGTGATGAAATCTGAATGAAAAGTGTGTATAACATTAAAATGTGTGATTTCTATTACAATGTTTCTGTAAAACTGCGTGCTAAAGTTAAAAAACATGGACAGTACATACTTTACTATAAGCTTATTATTATTATTATTATTATATCATAATTTCTAAGAATGCATATTTACCTCACACCAACTGTGGCAATAAGTGCTTGTTCACACTTTCCAACTAGCCCATACAGTTTGAAGCTTGCTGCAGACTTCATTAGTTGGAGGGCAAAACCATCCCCCCGAGACAAGTCCACCACATCTGTGTATAACCATTTGAGTAATGCTGCACCAACATCATCAGGTAAACTTGACCAATCTGAAACAATTTACATTAAAATACTCAGTCTACAGCTAATTATAAATAATCAATTTGACATGGATAAATCTAATTTACAATGTTGTTATCACATACAGTATTAACATTATTTGGATAGGCAAGACTAACCATGCAACACTGCAAAGAATATAATGGTGAAAGGCAACACAAGCTTTGCTTCCCTCCAGTTATGGCGAAGAGAAAAAGTACAGACAATATTGGAAAAACTAAAGTCTATTAATGATAGTGATTTCTAAAAATCGCCTGGAGAAGCAATCATTATAATGTAATAAAAACAACACAAAACTTACCTAACTCGGACAGATTTTTGAGAGCCTCTTCATTCCAGTCATCAGATCTGGCATTCAAAACAAACTTGTGTCCTGGCATTGACTTATTCTGCAGCTTGATACTGATGTCAGAATAAGTTTCTCGGCCGTACAATGTAGACACCGTCATTAGTAGTCTTGCTACGAAGCTAGTTTCACTGAGGTCGCCTGCCGACGCTGCCGCCAGGGTGTACTTCCTCTCCACCTCAGCACAGTGGCTCTGTAGCTTCCCATATTCTTCTTTTAACAGGGACAAGTGCTGCTGAAGCTTCGTCACCTCGCTGGATGCTACACAACACATTATTATTTACAGATATCGAAACTATCAACACCGCCCACCTTTATAAAGTTTAACGACAAAAAACTTTGGGCCTGAAGAAACTACTCACCCATGACGCGGATACGCCGACGAAGATATCCTCGTGATTTGTATTCTTGAAATGGTTTTATAAAAACTAAAAAGAAGTAGAAAGTATCGGCAAAAGTATCTGTATACGGAAAATGACAAGCAGTGACTGACTGTCAAATAAATGACATTATCTTGACATAACAATTTTTTGAAATTATTGCTGTCAAACTTGGATCCTATCTTTTTGGCTTAATCAATGACTACAGGTTATTAATTTTATACAGTCCGCGGCCACAGTTTACGGATAAACTTATGGCCAAAAATAAGATATCTACACCTATGAAACATTTAAAAACTATAACAATGTTTTGGGTCACCTGCGACAGATGGCGTAGTTAAATTGCCAAAATCTATTTTTGATTTGAGATAACCTTCAAGGGATTTTGTCAATCGAATTGATAACAAGCAAGTAGTTTTTAGAATTATTGATGTTTCAGTCATAATTTAAGTGTATAAATTGTGTAAAAGAATATAACGTGAATCGGAGTAAACACATCATGAATACTTTAAACAGAATTATATTTTTAAGTACTTCGTTACCCAAAAATGCAAGGTGATTATTATTACAGCAGGAATCTTTTAAAAGTTTACTACATATTTATAAATTCGAACAGTGATAAATTGGAAAGTTTTATTTTATAGGTATTTATCTACAACAAATTCACGTTTAAATGCTGATGATGGCTGGCTTTCAAAGTTGTTGGTGCGAAGGATAGAACCGACGAAGGAGTCTCACAGTAGAATGCTTAGCGACAAGGAAATTGTATATGCTCTTCATACGCACAACATAAGGCCTGACTCCGTTGACAAATATTTACAAAACTAGTACGTATTGATACATATTTACGATGGACTTTGCAAACAGCGCGGTAATTTGCGCCGCGGCCGGCAAATATATTGTCTGTTATGCAACAATCCACAAATAGATTGAAGCCTGAACGGTTGGAAAAATTTGATTACATAGAAATAAACATGACACATTACATTGCTAAGGAATAACCCCCAAGATACCTATTATTATTGTTTTAATCATCACATTTGAAACTGATATCTTCATTTACCCCAAACTAGAGCATCACAATTATTACAGACCCATATCATAATTCCTATTATAAAATAAAAATTAAACTGCCAGTTACTTCAATGTTTTTACATATCTCGTAATTGCCTAATAAACAATCATTTATAACCATGTTTAGATAAGATTATGAACATTCATGAAACTATAATACTGTTATGAATATAGATTATGATTGATGGAAAATTTAACTGAATTTTTCTCATACAGCCTTTATTGTGTATGATGTCTGATCATATCAAATTTTTTATCCTCAATTCATTTGCACAAGGGACAAGGAAGGCAATAAAAACATCATACTTAAAGCTTTATGTTAAAGAAATAATATTTTATGAAATCAATATGTAAAATTTATTTTAGCTTACATTTTTTTCAGCAAATCTTCAGTGGAATTTGTCCACTCTCGTAAAGCAGACCTTGGCTGTGAGCTAGTAGGATCATGGACAGTGTCTGTGGGAGACATGGATCAAGCTTTGCACTTGTGGCGCTATGTTGGTGGTTTTGAGAAGATTGATAAAGCCAAGTTATTATTTAAGGAGAATCCTGTAAGCATCACATAGTACTATAATGTCTTTTTGAGTAATACATAAATTCAACAGTCAACAATAAATCAAATTATACACTGCAAAATCTTCAAATATAAATGTCTTTGATATTTGTATATGTGTGTAATGAGTTCAATTAATTTTAGTCCCAAAAGCTTTTATTAATTTTAGTTCATACATCAAAAATCATCAATTGTTTATAGCTAATGACTGATTAAAGTTCACTGATAGTAATTAAAAATTGCTGCCATTGTTACCAAGATAAACTATTATTGATCAGGAGAAGAACTTAAATAAATTCATAAAAACTTATGTTAGATTTTACTAAGAGTTGATTAAAATTCAAATAATCTCTCATATCACCTAACTACTTACCTACATACCATGGTATGATTTTCTTAACTGTATATTTTACAATTAGGACTACCGTGCATTGGAGAAAGAGCGCGGCAACTTCGTCCGCTCGCGTCACCTGCAGTACCTGCTGGCATTCAGTTTCTGGCCCAACGGCGAGCCGCGCGCGCCGAACAACATTTACGAGATTCGCTCTTACAGGTCACACATATCCTTATTAAGATTTTCTTGACAATTTAAATATTTTCTTGAAGATTTAAAATTCCTGTTCCAAAGTTAAATTCAAAATTAATAATTTGATGCAGGTATCACATACAGTTTTTAACACTGTCAAGAAAAGTGCTAAAAAGAAGGGATAACTACATACAAACATCTTAACTCTTATGCGACTTACTTCTTAAGGTTATCATGTAACTGAAACCAATTGCTATTTCGTTTTAAACTCGACAGATAGGCAAGCAATATATTGCACCTGAAATGAGAAGTTCTTAGGATCTCCTTCAAAATAATTAAAATAATTTTATTTGTTTTAATGTAATAGTTGCATATTGCATGTTGTTTTCAGCTTGAAGCCGGGCACGATGATCGAGTGGGGCAACAACTGGGCGCGCGGGCTGACGTACCGCCGCGCGCAGAACGAAGCCTTCGCCGGATACTTCTCGCAGATCGGCCGTCTATACAACGTGCACCATATTTGGTGTAAGTTCTCTCTAGATATTCTCCAGTCTCAAGTAACTTTAATCAATAAAAATTATAATGTAAGTCACTACTAAAAATACCTTTAATATTGTATGTATTATTAAAATTATATCATACTTTACAGGCTACAAGGACCTACAGGCACGGCGCGAGACCCGCGAGAGCACGTGGCGCAACCCCGGCTGGGACGAGTGCGTGGCCTACACCGTGCCGCTCATCAGAGAGATGCACTGCCGCATCCTTGAGCCCACCGAGTTCTCGCCCACTCAGTAACACCACTGACAATGCTTGCTGTACGGTACGAGGACGTGAGTTAGTAGCTCTCGGCAATCTTCGGTTTTTGTTCATAATATGGCTTTAAATCATTTTTTTGACGCTGTAGGGCAGTCTCTTTGTCTCTAAGGAGGCTTAGAGCCAGCGTCAATCTGTACCAGTATGGATTTTTTTAAAGATTTATTTTTAAAATACACTGGGCGCGTTAAACAACCTGTAACACTAACAATGCGAAGTCCTAAACGCGAAGAAACGAAGCTTGCCGATAGCTATTAATAAGCTGAATGCAGTTTACTATAACTGGATCTATAGACGGAACTTTAATATTGAACTAATGAATATGATTCAGTCAGGCCGTAGGGTGTTTTGCTTTGTCAATATCAATATCTGTATTAAAATAGGCTTGAGATTCAATTAAGGTACGGAGATTGATAATATCATTTCGGCAAATCAGAACTGTCTGTACTCCATATAAATGAATTGGGTCACAGGCTTTCTACTCTCTCATTTTATAATTCATGTTATCACTACCTAATACGACAGAGGCTGATATGAATAGATTCGCATTTAATGCAAAGTTGAACAAATATGGGTTCAATCTTTAGTTCAATTAAAGGTATGTAAATGATGAAACTTATGTAAAGAAACATACATAGTTAATCAAATGGGGTAGTCATGCCTAAATTAGAACAGATTTTCGTTTATTGTTGACTATTTTTAATCTTTCAAGAGAGATAACAGATGCTAACAGCACTTACATAAAAAATTTAAATTATCAACGCCAGTGAAGTTATCAATCATTTGTGTCGCAATACTGTATACTAACTTTGTGAAGTTTAAAGAAAGGTTTTCTCTTTAATCGGCACGGCTATTAGTAAAACTTTTAATGTTATATAGCTTGATTGAGGTCATTGTAGTGTGTAGTTGGTTTGTATTTCAGTGCTGCTTGAGGTATTGAGGATATAATATTGCTGGCGTCATACTCAATATGACTTTGAACATGTCAGCGTTATATTAGAAATAAATACAGATTTGTTTACTAAAGTTATATATAAACGTCAAAATTAAGGGCTAACTAAAAATTTAGTGTTTATTCTACTTGGTGGATTCAAAAGACCAAGAATCAATTATAATATTTTCTGGTTACAAACTTGTAACACTACACTGCCCTTAGGAGTTACGTAACAACGGATATCAAGTAATTTAGTAATAAGGAGCCACTATCTACTCGGTCAAGTTAATTTTAAAGCAAACTTGATTTAGAATATTGCAGTATATTTTGTATAAGTCGAACTCAGAAACAGCAATTTAAAACTAGGTGCCTTTTCATGTATTTTTAAATTTGATTGGGAGCTAATAATTATGAATGTTATGTCAAAGGTATTGATAAAATGTTACTAATAGAGTAGGGCCAACATCTTGTTGGTGCTAATGCAACAGTAGGCTTAGCAATGATGAATTGATGAAGTTAGTTCCGATCAACTATTTAGCATGTTATTGCCAATTTATATTTACGATAAAAATGCGAATCGAAGAGTAGCCTATAAAAATACTAAAATTATATTTAATAAGATAGTATCATTTTGCTGTATTGTATCCATTTGAAAATGTACAAAGTATATGATAGTAGATATGGCAATCTTTGATAAACGATAGTGAGATTTTACACCGAAACTTTAATGAAAATACACCAAATTTTAGTAACAAATTATTAGTTCGGTATTTTGTATAGATCAACTATTTTATTTATATTTTATACGATGAAGTCATTTTCAGCAGTTTAAAGATATGAAATCTGCTGCAAGTAATCAAGAATAAAGGCATAAAATCAGATTGTTACAATCGTCCATATATTTAGTAACACAAATTTTTTTAAACTTTGTTTTAACCGGGCAACTAATGAATAATGTTTATGAAATGCATTTTTATTGTTATTATTGCATTTTATTGATTGCATGTCAATTTTTTACCGAAACTATGTATTTAGAATGCTTTTAATTTGATTTACAAAGCTAAGAATCTTATCTGCTATCTTCAGATTCTTCTTATATTAGGGTGCAGTTTAAGTAATTATTTAGCATCGGGTTTTATCTAGTTTATACAGAAATGTATTTAATAATCTTGCTTTTCTATGTACTCATATAAGTTATTTTTCTGTATCATTATTATGCAAAATGTTCTATTACCATCTTTTAGAAACACTAGCATTTATTTGCTGTACTACAATGCTTATATAAAATAATATTGTTCTTTTTGTAATAACTATTGTAATTTAGTTTAAGCACAATCATGGAAATGTATAACTAGTATATTAAAATAAAAAAATCATTGAAATGAAATATTTTGTTAAGTTGCCGTTAAGAATAAATTTTATAAAATATCTTTTTTGTATTATTTAAGACCTATGGCAGGTACAAATGACAATTTTTACAAACTATTTTGTGGATGCAAAACCAACCGATTAAGTATAAGTTCACTGCAGTCATAATTTTTTAGGATGAAAAGTTAAATAAAAATACACATTTAAACTTCCTTTCTATTTTATTTTCAGTTTGTTTTTTCATTAATAAGATTATATTACAATATAATAATTAATGATAATAATATTAAAACTACAAGTTGATTGTGTTAATTAAATATATAACAAAAAATAAAAAAAACAACAACGGCGGCTCGGGCGCACCTTGTGGCACCTCTGACGTCACATTGCTAACTACCTGTCGGTGTGAGGACTATACAATGGTAAAATATAAAAAGAAATATTTAGTTACAATGTACATAATACGTGATCGCTAACTACAGGTTTGGTACTTCTATGTTATCATTATAGTTTAATGTGTCGCGTGGACACGCGCGTGGTGACCTAACTCTAAACAGCGACTGGTGGGTTGTGGAACGGGAAGAGTCGCGCCTACGCACTATACTCACACCTCGTCCGGAGCGTGTCTGTCCGTCCGTCCGTCTGCTCCACACGAGGCGCTACAACAGCGAAAGCAACGCGCCTAACTTTAAGTACCGACCATCTACCGCACGCAAGCGAACTTACAGCTTACAAGTCAATTCCGTAGTGCTTCGATACCAGATATTGCTATGGCCTTCGTAGATTGCAGCAGTGGCACGCTTCACAAATTGTTCAGTCAATTTAAAAAATAATATACAGTACGACCTATTTAACAAGATCAATTGTTCGTCGACACAATATTATACAATTAAAAAACAAAACGAAGCTAATAAAATTTACGTACATCACGATATTTATATACACTTACAAAATATTACTTTTTACAAAGCCAACAAACACATTTCATTAAATTTTTATAAAGTGTATGTAGTTCCCAAAACGAAATTACTATAAAATAATATTTATTTTTTATCTTACAATTATATTGCAGCCCACAATTATTTGAAAAATAAAAAAAGAAATGTAATAAATAACAAAAATGAAACAAGGCACTCCACCGCTGCGCTCTCTCTCATCGGTCCATGTTAACGAACAGTACAGACTAGATGTAGTCTAGTTAGGCTGTGTCTAGAGATTATTGTCATTTTCTTGGTCAGTTCAGGAAGAGGATAGTGTGAAGGCTACTTTACGACCGCGGCACGAACGACGCAGGCGAAAACTAAACTTCGGCACGGTGAAACCACAGCCTATAAAACTTTTTTAACACGGTAAATGTTCGAAGAGCGTTATACAATGAAATGCACCCCATTACTACCATTTTATTACTTTCTTCGTGCCTTTACCGCACTTGTTAATATCCCGTGAGTGCTAATCCCGATGACTTTAGGTCTAGATGACGTTCTGCCAATAAATACAATAGAGAACTAATTGTTAAAACTACGGTACAACTTAATCGCAAAATGCCTGCGATGTCCGATGCCGCGGTTTTTTTAAGCAATTAAACTCTCGTCCAACATTTTATATAATTTTACAACTATTTCACTTAGGTCTCGAAACTCGACATACCTAAATAATAAACCACTAACAGACTCAAATAATACAAAACGATCACATCGTGTGATGCTTACAAGCAATGTGATATAAGAAGAGAGTTATGATCATTAAAATAATAATTAATTTTAAAAAATAGCATTAACTAAATTTGGATATTTATGACTAAAATCGGCATTGAATTAAATAATATGTAATCGTCTATACATATATGACTGGTAAGCTTAGTTGACAATACAATAATGTATTAGAACACTAAATAAAGAAAAATAGCACATGGTCGGGTCCGCCCCCGCACCCGCACCCCGCACTCCGCACCTTACACAACTAACGAACTATGTATATAGTAATTATATATTATTGTTCTTTATGTACATCGCGTCCCGCACGCCGCCGCGCGCGCTCTCTGTGCTCGCTAACTGTATATACTTTCTTATATTTACAAAACATAATTGGCAGTCGGTTACACAATACTTACAGAGCACCTGCGTTTGTTATGATTTAGTAAAGCGCGTTACATACATACATGTATAATAATAATAATAGTAATAATATCCTAAAGAATCACCTAACGCAAGCATAATATCGTGTTGCATTGGTACTAAAAACTTTAACATCTAATATAAACTCAATTCTAGGCCACAAACAAATACGATCAGTCCGCTTGTTTAAAAAATTCAACGTACAATTAATATAATCAATATGCAAAAATTGCTCCTAAAGTAAAACTAATGATATGAATATTAGAATTTTGACTATCTAATCGTTATAAATAATATAATATATAAATGTATTTGTGTCCAACAGTGAGCACGAGGCGAGCGACGCGAGGCGGCCGGCCGCAGCTCGCACCACGTTACACCGACGCCGCGTCAACCACACTCCGCATCGACAGATACTGATACATTGAACTTTCAACTTCCAGTCGTGTTTCTTACGGTTCAATTTTCGGTCGACAGAGGTGGTCTTGGTATACGACTCGTCGACGTTCGAGTAATGTTGAAATATTGAAAATACAATCGTAGTACACACATTATAAAGATCATATTTCGATGCTTTCCTATTTATCTAGTCGGAGTCAGTTGTTGTCGACATCGTGTAATGTGCGAAGTCCTAACCTCCGCCAACGCCTTCGTCAAACTTCTCAAGCGTACACTTTGAGGACGCATACGCAAAGTTTACCTTAGAACATAATTTGACGCATTCACGCTGCTTTACTAGGAAATTTTTCGATCTTGAATCACTCGATCAAGATGAAAAACTATCTTACGACAGACTACATATCATACAAGAATGATTCAATAGCACTAGTAGATTTCTAGTATTAAACATGTCCTCTACCGGACCTTGCTCTGTTGTATTAGCGGTCAGCATTGCTAACTGTTGGACGGCCGAATGTAATTTCTAATTTTGTTTATTACATAACCATATAATACATCGCTCGGGTGTCTCCCTTACATCTCATGGTTTTTTCGATTTTATCAGCGTGTTACATAGCAAATTTAAACTTTTACAGATGCACGCATAAATAATGTCTAATCCAATAGAGCAAAGTCTCATTGTGAGTAAAAATCGTACTATAAGCGTCTCATTACCATGCTCACGTCAGCGTATTGTTATAACGACACACACACAGCTCTCGTGTGCAACAGTGTGTTTCAGACATTCAGCTTTAATGAATCAGGCGTCGAAATAATTAATGTAACCGTCCACGCGATGTCAGCGTGCTTCGTCTAACCGCGTCATAAGCGTAACTGTATTAATTAACCTCATACAAGTTTTTTGGTCTAAGATCAGCATTGCAGTTGTATGAGCGATAAACTGAAAAAAACTCTAATAAAATCAATACTTTGCTGCAATTCTAACATTATATTTTATCTTTTTCCATTCTATATTTAATAGATTTTTTTTTATCAATAAAACAACAAATGCAAAGCTGACACTTAAGATATTGCAAAACTGATCCTGCACCAAAAGCCCCATACTATCGTCATACATAATCAGAATCACTATAGGAACTTTCTACTGACTAAAACAGTATAAGGCTGAAGCCATAAAGAAACTTGAAAATATAATGTTCCATAATTAAGTTGTTAATTTTACGTTAAATTAAAACGAAGGACACAGACAAGCAGCAAAACACTTGATATTATGTACTAATTAAATATTACTGTGGTCCTTTAGCCGAGTGGTATATAAATAATAAATTATGTACTACATAAATACCTACATCGTCTTTCCATGAAACATGCAACAATATCTTTAGATTTCGAGATATTTACATTATACAAGTTGATGTTGAATCGTTCATTTTTAAACACTGAATTTTTTTTTATTGTAATACAGTTACTTGAATGGCATTATGAAGCATCGCATCGCCTATCTTGTACCTACTCGCGCGAGTTGTATAAATATAATAATCACCATGAGGTAAAACTGTTAATTTGCCATAATTACATTAGAATCCCTTACCGATTGCTATAGCTATATAGCGTTTTAAACAATGCTACAAAAGCGACAATAAGTTCGATTGTGAAATATATACGACAGTGCTCTTCTTAATTATCAGCCTGATTAAACAACATGGTATCTCTATTCTTATTTTATATTATACATTTTTGTACCTTATGTGGTTATTTCAATAACTTCTATAATAGTGTATAAGTCATGGATATCTCATTACAAACTGCAGTAATGACCGTTGAATATAATATAATTATTCCTTATTTATTGTATTGAGCAAAAAATTGGGTACATAGGCCACTCGCTAAATTGCACTCAATATTATAAACTTTAACAATTCACAAACCCTTATTTTACCTGCTTCACTACTAATTTCGAATGTGGAATAATATGTAATTATACTTTATGTGGTATCGATGACACATGGAAATGCGAAAAACACACTGATGCAAGCGGATGACAGATTAAATAATTATGGAGTGCAATAAACTTAATAGTTTAATAGAATAGGAAATGCCCCCCCGCTAAACCACTCGTTGGCTATACCAATACTGACGTATTCTTGGAAGACAGTTAACAAAACAATTACAATAAAAATGGCCGAATCGAGCTTTAATCTCAACGCGTATTTATAAAACAACCAATCAATTCATCATGGGAGGGCCACACAGTCTCAGTAACAATATCGGTACACTGTCGACACTGGTGCCAAAAACATACAAAGGACCAAACAAAACGTGGTACTGCAGTTCTGCAGTACAGTTTTATAATTAGATTCATTCATTCACTTATTATTAAAAATTATTGTAAAATAAATACTGTAATTTAATCAGTTACTATCTGGCATGAAGCGTTCATTGTGATCGTAGTACGTAGTTTTAAAGACAGAGACAACATGTTGTATGCTTGTGGCAGCAGGAGCTCCCTCGCCGCGGTCCACGGTACATCATACATCATCTAACATCTCCGGTCTCTCGTCTCAATGCCGCAGCACATTCTACAAGTATACAGTAATTTGAGGCTATCTGAGGCAGGGAACTACAAACGTGGCTTTATCATCGTACCGCTCGGAATTTTCGTTGACCCGCTCAAGCAGGTGGGGTAACATCACCGATCTCTATATTACAAATACGCTGGATAGACTATCATGATTGTATTTCCGTACGTAAACAAAGCAAAAAAAAAGATTAAAAATTTAGTACCTCGGAGATCCCGTACGGTGTCACCGTTCGTGCCAACCATTCAACTGCGGATAACTATCCATTATATTTATATTATAGTTCAGTGGTTGAGGCTGTGTCACGCCACGGTTTAGATCGCGCCGCATGTGCGAGCCGTATGATAACGACAGAGACGTCCATCTATCATTGTATCCCTGTCATTCACCGTCCGCGTGTGACAGTGGTGCGGCGTGGTCTCACAGCGAGCCGGCGGGGAAGCTGGCGGACGAGTTGCTGTGCGCGAGCGACAGCATCGAGCCGGAGAGCGACTGCTCCTCCTCGCCGTACCCCTCCCGGCTGCCCTCCGCTATCGCCATTGCACTGTATAACCACGTTTTATCTTTATAACGACACAGCCAGTAAGCAATTCTATAAGACTTTCATTTAGGGTTACTAGTTCCAGATTACCGATCTTTTCGTCAAGGCATGTAATAATACATAAAGCAATATAGTTATTCAAAAGTGTCACCTGAAGCCGAGGCGCGCGCTCTCGTTGTCGAAGTGGTCGAGCTCGCGCTCGTGCCGCTCGTGCAGCATGCGCGTGCGCTCCGCACGCTCCGCCACGAACTGTGCGCACTCTGACTCCATCTGGAAACAATTTACGGTTGCAAATATTTCATGTGTAAATTAGGATTTATAAGGGTGATAGAAAGATAAACTGTCGGACTTTTCGGCTTTCATAATCTTATCTGACTATCTAGCATACCTATGCATTCACATAATTATTTGAGGCAAATTGCAATTTAATATGTTGTTACCGCTACT
>LGAG01000491.1:323829-351763 GCA_001278395.1 Lerema accius
TCTAAATATTTTTTTAAATTAATGAAATGAATAAAAGTAGTGCCAAGATTGTTTACCTTTTAAATCACGACGAAAAAAACGAGGTATAGTTAATGCTACTGCTATTTTAGTACAATTATGTAGTGAACGCTCATGGAGTTAGTTTAAGAAAAATATAACTACTGCTGTCCAGTTTGGCAATACCGTCCACTTTGGCATCTTAACGATTCCTCCCAGTTACCTTCTGTTCGAGCAGCGCGCGGCGCACGGCGACCCTCTCCTCGAGCTCGCGCCGCTCGCGGTTCCGCTGCGCCTCCGCCTGCATCTTGCTTTTGCTCTGGTAGGCCGTCAGCATGTCCAGCTCGTGCTCCAGCTGCATCTTCAGCTGCTGGCACTCCATCTGACACACACGTTACCGACCGTCTTCAAATACAGAAACAATAACAACAAACGAGTAAAAGAGAACGCGCGTTGGCGTACGTATCGTTCGTCCACTGCGCGTTCTGCTAAATGGTACACGTGTGAAGCGATTCAAATGCAAATAAAACCCGTTTTCGTATCAAAAGAAGGAGGAGTACTATGTGAAAAGGTCACAACGCGTCGGTTGCTCCGCGTAAAACGTGCGTCATTGGTACTTTTAAAACATGTCATATTATGCACCCACACTATACACACCATTTGGCTCTCGTCGAGACGCACGCTCTGCTTCTGCAGCATTTCGCTGATGCTCTGGTCGTACTGCTCGCCGAGCAGCACAAGCTTGCGTCGCTTCTCGTCCTTCAAAGACTTTATCACCTCCTTCTGGTGTTCCTGTAATCATTATTTATATTCAATATGAAATCCATAATGTCCTTTCATTAGCATTGTATCGTTACGCATATCAAATGTAATACATACATACTATAAATAACCATAACAATGTACATGTAACGTACCTTAGCCGTCATTTGCAGTATTTGAGCTTTCAAGGCCTTGTACTGACGCGTTTGTATCTTACAGGTCTCCCGGAACTGCTTGCGTATCTGCATCTCTTTTTGCTGTACACATGAAACAAACGAAAGAGGTCAAGAGCAGGCAACAATTAATTAAATATAGCGGTTAATATAAATAGCGGATAATTGTAACAAAGGTAATTTAATTATAGTGTTAACAGACCTTGAGGCTCTTCGGTTGTTGTTTGAGCTGCAGCGCGTGTTTCTTGCGCAGCTCGTGCTCGGCGCGCTGCATGTAGTCGCGCTGGTTCGCCAGCTCCGTGGCGTGCTGGTTCGACAGCTGTTCTTCCCTGAAAGCGTCCAAAAATATTTATCAATAATTCTGTTTCCCTTTTGAACTGCGCACCATGGTGATGCCATGAATTTTATTTATAACCTTTCGTTAGATTTTGGTGTTTAGGAATTCGTTTAAAGTCTTGTTATTGCTTATCAAATAAAATAGATGGTTCCTTACCTAAGTGCATGCACCCCCTTCTGTTGCCTGTACTCCAGTTCTTGCGTCTTCTCGTGGTGACGTAGAAGCATTGCGTGCGCTTGTTCTAGTTGCTGTTGTCTCTTGTTCAGCTCCTGAAATTAGTCACATAAACTTTGTAGCAAAAGAATATTATGGCATATTATTTTAAGTAAAAATTTTGTTTTGTTTTTCATCAATTACCATTGCAAAATAGTACCCATATTCTAATAACGTCATTGTTTTTAGAGTAATATCTAAGTAATCACTACGGGTAGCCACTTACTAATTACATCATTGTTATTTTCGAGCAACATCTAAATCACATGACTCATCTAATTTCATAGCTCTGTTGCCATGTGGACATACATAGAAAGACATGGTCCCCAACGCACCTCCCTGAGCAACTCCTGGTCCTTGTGGTGCAGCGCGAGCATGCGGCGCCGGCGGAACCGCCGCAGCTCGAGCTCGAGGTACTCGCGCTGGGAGCGCACCAGCCGCGCCTCCTCCGCCGCCTCCGCTTGCTTCAGGTTATCCTTCTGCGACCTGGACAACCAGACAGTTACCAATGTCAAATCTAACAGACATTTCATGATAAAATATATGGCTCTTTTAACTAGATCCTCGTCCTAACATTTTCGCCGTTTCAAGCACGTTGTTATTATTAAAACAATACCTACAAATTTTGACCACTCATTTAATCATTTTAATATTAATATCTGCTGCTTCTGGACTTTACTGGTGTTTTTTGGGACTTTTGAGTGGTATAACTAAATATAGAATTTGGTTAATTTATAACAACTACAGCTATATATAATAACTATGGACGTTTCTACTGTTTATTTACATTTTAATATTGTTACTCACTGCAAGGTGGCGTCCCGCTGTCGCTTGGGCGTCGCGTCGTCCATACTTAGTTCTTTTTTCCACCGCTCCTTGTTGGCCTTGTACTCGCGCTTGCGCTGCGCCTCGAACGCCTTGCGCTCCTGCTCCTGCCGCGCCGTTATGTCCTTTATCAACTTCTTCTCAGCGGCTACGTTCTGCTTCATCTTACGCTCCTTCTCTTGGGCGTGTTTCGTCTGCGGGAGAGGAGGTGATATTCAGTTGGTGAACGACGTGTATTAGTATTAGTGAATTTAAATGTAAGTTATTTCAAATTTAAAATTAAATTTACTTTAAAATTGGACTCTTATTATGAAGCCCTAATCATAACAAAATGTCATGAAACTTTTACATACATAAGAAAGTTAAAAAAACGTCTTTGTATTATTTTGATTAAAAACGAAATAACATATTGTGCTATAAAAACAAAAAGAAAATGCCAACGCAATATTGCGCGTTCATGTTCGGTACTTAAAATTAGCGATAGGTTCATGGAACGTCGTGAACATATTGTGGGTAGTCTGACCTGTAGCCGCTCGAGGTCGCGGGACAGCGTCTGCAGCAGCGTGTCGTACTCGCGGTCGAGCTGCGCCTTGTGCGCCTCCACGTCGGCCTTGCAGCGCTCCTCCAGCTTCACCAGCGCCGCCTGGTGCTCGCGCCGCATGCGCTTGTAGCCCGACATCTGCTCGTGCATCTCCTGGAATGATACACATTGTCGACTGTTATTGTATTGTGGTTCTACTCGAGTAGTCTCTTTTACATAGTATGAAATAAAGTCACTTCCCGCCGTTTGAACGCTTAGGGTGTTGCAAACAATGCAAAAGATTTTCATGCGGTTTTTATCAATAGACACAGTGATTAAGGAATAAGGTTGATATTTATAATACATGCACATATGTAAGTCCAAATCTCGGCGGTTTACATTGATCATAAACGATCAATGAGCATTACCTCAAATTGCCTCTGTAAAGGGTTATACTCAACATGGTTGATCATAAATTGAATACAATTTTGTTACCTGGTTGTGTTCTTTCTGCTGTTTGGTGACGATGCTGGTTGTTCTGATGGTGGCGAAGTTGTTGGCGCCGTGCTCCGATACCAACGACATCGCCGCTGACACATTGTTGCTGACGCCTGAAATATTAATGATAATTGCAAATCAAACAAATTAAAAACTTAAACCTAGAGTTTTAAAGTGCTTCTAATATGGCGGCGTAAATATATTCCAAATGGTCAATAAAGTATTCGGTAAGTGCATGAGTGACAGCTTGTGGCAAATTTTCTTGAGCGCTTCTGTGCTTTAGTAAGTCCATCGGTCGGCAATCGGCAGGCCACATTAGAGGCCTTAGGGCAAAGAAGCCCCATGGTTCAGTATGCTCTAGGCCACAGCTGTAAAGAGAGACCCATGCCTAGTAGTGGACTACTAATGAGGTATGACCAAACGTAAGAAAATAGAACACATTAATTGTGAACTCACTGCGATGCGTCTGGCGGCGCTGGGTGTTCCTGTTGTCGTCGCTGCTCTCCTCGCGTTGCCACGTGGAGGGCGCGTTCACGTACTCCCGGTACTCGTTGGCCTGCCGCTCTAGCTCGCGCTCCCTCTGCGCCTCCCGTATCGCCTCTCTGTTCGCGTAGTCGTCGCCGTAGTCGTCACACAACGAGTCTCTGTTGGCGTAGTCGCGCAACGCGTCCCTGTTCACGTAGTCGTCGTGTTGCGGCGGCACGGGACTGTCGCTCTCTCTGCGTACGAAACAGCAACATGAGTAAAGCCAGCGCTTGCGAGCTCTGAAAGTGAACGGATGCGCGATAGTGCGTGACGTGCGGCCGTAAGCGTGTACAACTACGTGCGATTCTACTTCAATCATTATACAACAAATAAAAACTAACTACAAATTATCAACAAATAAAATACAAAAAATAAACAACAATAATACATAAGTAAAAAAACTAAAGCAATCTATACATTTGTTACAAAAGCATTGTTAATTGCGTCATTATGTACAGAAAGCAGAAACATAGAATGAAAAACAAAACAGTTGCAACTACATAAGATAGTATTCATGCATATTATGTAATACTTGGAAGCAAAAAGACAAATGGAAACAATCAATCACACAACACTGAAACAACAGTACAGGCCAATAGCATCATTTGTTTTTATCCGCATTCGGAAACTAGAGATAAAACTTGAGATCAACTGGAGATGATTAAATGAAAGGTAAGTAAGGGTTAGGTGACCCCAAAGTTTGCAAACCACCACCATATTGAGTACCTGTAAACCACGATAACCCAAACAGTGAAGCTACGTATAATAGTTGATACGGTGACATACCTGGTAGAGTGTGACGAGTGCTGGTGGTTGAGATGTTGATACGTCGGCTGCTGCTGGTGCTGGCTGTGGTGGTTCGCGTTCATCTGACGACAAACAATAAATACAATAATACACTAACAATAAATACCTACATACATAGAAAATATTTTTAAATTTTACTTGTCATTATAATTATGTATTATTGTATCGCTGTACTCGCCCACTTATGTATACTCTATGTCTATAAATTACAATAGCAATAAGAAAATCATTGTTTACTATTAATTATGTGTGTCACAAATAATGTTTTGTCTATATTTTATTAAAAAAATTGTTTTGAACATAATATATCTTTACTATTTGATTTAGGATGGTCATATACCACATACGTACCGGATGTGGTCGCCTTCTCAAGCTACCGGAGGAGGAACTCTGGCTGGAGGCGCCGGCCGCGCTGTGCTCCGACGTGGCCGAGTTCGACTTGGAACTGTCGCCACCGGAACGTTCTTCTGCCGTCTCCTCACTGTCACCTGTCAGAGACGATACCATCAGTCAATTAGTCTGTTTTTAATGACAACTCCATGCAAAATGTAACACTCGGTCATTATTATAATTGTGAACCAAATATTTTTAATAATTATTTCACTTCCACTAAACTAATATGCTTACTTAAGTATATAGCGCTTATTTGAAAACACGAATGAATTAATTTTGCAGTTAAATTAATGTATTAGTCTGCAACCCTAAATTTGCCTCGAAAGTAAAAATTACTGTAGTGTTTACTGTATTTTTTAATCATACCCTAAATATGACGAAACTTTCGGTGATTTACGACGAACGTAATATAAGAAATCAAGTCATGAAACTAAATGTTTATAGAGTAGATGAACTGAATAACTTTGATTACTTACCATCCAAGTCTCCTTGAAATATGAAACACAAATAAAATAAAAAATTAATATGAATGAATAGATGAAGCTACCAAAACTATTACACAAGTGACACATAAACCGACTTACCAATAGCACTTTCGTTGTCTGCATCAACCATTAGTATTTTCTTCATCTTCCTATAGTTGAGGTTGTCTAAATCTCTGACAGCCGCTTTCGTTCGCTGTATAAGATCCACCAACACGTTGGAAGACCGCGGTCTTGTGATGAAGGGGTGAGAGAGGAGCTTGGTGGACGACGGCCGGTCCTGTGGATTCTTCTGTAGACAAGCTTCGACGAAGTAACGAAACGTATCAGTCCACTCTGGCGCCTGGAAATGAAATAATATAATACATTAGCATTAGGTTTAAAATAATAAGGTATCCATACGCCATTTAATGGCACTAGGCATGAAAACTACAGTGCATGATGTTATTTTATATGAATTTGATGTCAGCTGCATACAAATTTGATTTGGTTTTAGATTAATGTTGTTTATTTCTTCCTTTTATTATTAACTTTAACCTCCATAAATTCGTGTAAAAAAGAAAAGTAGAATTTTGTATCAACAAAAATACCTACTACAAATTACTTACTTGTAATGTTGGAGAGTCATTTTGCGCTATATGGTACAGAGCAGACATGGCATTCATATTAAAATAAGGAGGCTTCCGTTCTGCCAACTCTATACATGTTATGCCCAGCGACCAAACATCCACCTGAAAATAAAAAAAATATATGACAAACTATTTCTTCAACAACTTAAACTGGCTAACTACTATAAAAAAAGAAATAAAAAAGCATACCTTTCCATCATATTGTCCTTCGTCCATCGCCAATATGACTTCAGGGGCCATCCAGTAGGGCGTGCCCACGAAGCTGTTCGCAGGACATTTGATGCTCGCGCTTCCGAAGTCTGCGAGTTTCACGGTCCCATTCTCCGTGAGTAGAATGTTGCCCGCCTTGATGTCTCGGTGGATGCGGCCGAGACCGTGCAGGTACGACAGGCCGCAGACGACGCCCTCGCATATCGCCGCAATCTCCTCCTCACGTAGCGGACGCTTATGGACCTGTCGACGGTGCAAACTCAGTTTTATTTTGTACGTCACATTCATGAATCCCATCATGTTTGTTGGCTAGATGGCGTAGATGCTACATTCGTGTTACGTTAAATATAATTTGTCGTTAGATGCCGTTAGATAATGGTTGAATTGTTTCAATATGTGTTAACGTAATGTACAAAATTTGAATTTCTATTCTTGGTTTTGCTGACTGTTCGTGTGTTGCTATCATTTCCGTCACGACACGGAATTCTACAGTGGGGTCATAAATGATTCAAAAAGATACTAACGGACATTTATGAAGTAATATTTGTAATATAAGTTTTAACTCGGAAGAAGGATAAGAATCACTCGGTGCTAGAAAATAATGATTCTCAAAGTGGGCAGTAGACGAAAAATGTTTGTGACCCTCGGTCTATAAGCTATTTACGAGTTTATACTCGGTCTGAGATAAGTAACGATAAAACAAGCGGGGCGCCCAGGTGTCTATTTCTTCACTATCAATGAATCTTGGTGATATGAGATGGATCGGCTAGGCCAATGGACCAGTGGCTTTTGCTAATGGATACTAGACCACAACAACAAGTTTTCATTATATAAACTTATAGAATTAACGGAAACGACACGAACGCTACTACTAGCTTGCGGTTTTCATTGATTCTATCCATACATCCTTACAATAGTATTGTGGCCTTGCAACAGAAACCGTTATTATTGTTAAGTGTTACATTTTTTTTTATGACGGCGGTTCAATAACTCTAATAGTTTGACTGATCCGTTAAGTATCGCGGCAACAGCTCCACCTGCCGGGTCTATTTGTGCTCTTAACTCATAGTCAGTCCTTCTTAATAACACTATGAAGTGTTTATTAAGGTCGGTCCACCCATTTAGAACGACTTCAGTGTCGAATACGTCCGTTACGTTTTTATACACAAAGATAACGATAAATTTGATTGAAATCAATCCATTTTATAAGGGTACTTACACGGAAAATAAAACACTAGTTTGTTAGATATCATCCCAATCATTTCACTCTAGCCAAGCGTGATATAATCCGTAAGAACGCCGTATTAAATGTAGGCCTTCGAAGACCAAGTGTTTTACGGGTCGCAATTGATTTAGCAATGGTAAAATATTGTATTTATTTATATCCTGTACCGCTAAATATAGTTTGTTTATATCACTGCCGTAATAGATTATATCGATACGTCAAATATTTGCTGATAACATGTTTATCCACGACGCCTGTGTCCGTGAAGAGATGACTCAAAATTCCAGGCTTGTCATGTGAAATACTATTAAATCAGACTTGCTTCGTAGAAATAAATGACTTCATTTAAGAATGATTAGTGTTTAATATTGACATTCACGACTTTTCGTGTTAAGCTTTATCAGTCGTTTTAGTGGTAATGATAGCAATCTTCAATTTTTTTAATCATGTCAGCTGGTTAATGATCTTCTTAGCAACTGCTACTGACAAAATTTTACTACCCATTTCGTGCTTCGGAGGACTGTAAAGCCGTGGGTTTCGGTTAATATCATTACATTGCTGTCATTGTCCGAGTCATTAGAGGAGTATAAAAAACGTAAAAATAAAACGTATAAGAAATCTAAAACGTATTGAAGCAAAATCTCAGCCCTGTTATATTAAAGGTATTGCTGATTTGGTATGCAAAGCAAAGTAAAAAACTTATAAAAAAAATATATTTTCATTAAGAGACACCAAATCACATAGATCTCGTTTTTTTAACCAAAGTTTTTAAGCCTCCACTGTTCATCTAATTTTTCTTCTATTAGAAGGTGTTATAATAAAATAGCCCAGCTTGCATGCAATGTATGTTCATGACACAGTTACTTTCAAATGATAAACATTTTATTTTCCTCCTTCCTGTTACAATAAATACTGAAAAGGAATGGCTATTTTTGATGTTCACATTATTATATGATCGTACTTCATATAAATTCACAATTTTTGTAATGCACACAACATGACACTACTATATGGTTGTGGCATTGTATAAAAAGTTTTTGATTTGTTTATTGGTATTATAATTATAGCCTATGACAATGTATCAGTTGTCCTGTAGATATAATAATACAATTATTGTAAATTTCACCTGAGCCTATTACAGCCTTATTATAAGCATTTATTGTGTATGTTTAAAGTTATTTAAGTTTTTAAGAGACCTATTGTTTTGTTTAGTTCTCCAAACAGTTTAATATGGTTTGATATTTTCACATTAACTTTTAGATATTAAAAAGAAATGAAATTACCTCAATAATATCAGAAGCAGAGCCCACGCAGTACTCCATCACCAGCCATGCTGTATGCTCCCTCTTGTAACACCCTTTGTACTCTATGGTGTTTGGATGCTCTAATTGTTTAAGAAACCTGCATAAAAGACAATATATAATTATTTACACAAATGTAATTTTCAAACTATACCTGATAAAAGCATGCCATATATCTCAGTAATAAACATTATTAATAAATTAAAATAGTTATCATGAAATGTAAAATTATACACATTGCTAAGACGCAACTTGAGATGGTACAGCAACATAATTATGCATACAATTTAAAATGCAATGGATGGCTAAGTAAAATACAGAAACACTTTGCTTACTTAATTTCTTTCAAGATATCCTGCCATTTCTCTTCACTCTGCTTCCCCAAATATGACATCTTCTTGATCGCCACAATCTCTTTTGAGAGATTGCAGCGGGCATAATACACAGCACCGAAGGACCCATGACCAATTTCTCTAAGATCTTCAAAGATCTTCTCCGGGTCATGTTTACTAAACAACTCTGCAATATCAGGGTCCTTGAGGCTGCCCGGTCGAGGCATGACTTAGTCTGCAAGAAATACCTTTACTTATTAGGTATGTACCTAAATGTTATACAGGTATTTTATCTTTTGTTATTCTATTTACTAAGCTAGTTTACTAAGTTTTTCTTTGATCTCATTTGTATTACAATTTAAGTTCAGTTTATGAAAAGTTTTTTGTCTTCTATGGACTAATTGTCAGACAGTGTTAGAGTAGAACAGTTGTAATAATATGGAAATTGTTGTGTACAATAATTTTGTATTTACATTTTTAAGAAGTCAGTATTTGATAGCAATATGACATGATAAACAATAAGCTGGTTTGGGATAGTAATTAGTTACTACTATTTAAACTAGATTTTTGAAATCTATCCATATGTTGTATGTTATGTATATAATGTAGTGTAGCTTACATAATAATCTTGAAATGTTTGATAAAAAGATTCACTATTGCAATTTATGATTTACAACTACACTATGATTGCTTCACATAAAGGAATTGTCAATCATAAATCATCATCCTATTTGTTTTTAATCTTCAATGTCAGAATAAATTCTAGGAAAGATTTTATGAAACTCTATACTGGTCAAAGATTAGTGTCCAAATATGTTTTGTTGTGAATGTTGCACTGATGCAAATGCCCAGTAACACATGTAGTTTTGGTAAATTAAAATTCAATTTAAGTCAAAATGTAATACTACTCATTATTGGAATAAATAAAGAGACTTAGCTGTTATTTTATTATTGTTGAATTGTAACCTAATTTCAAATAAGAAAACTACATGAACAATTTAGAAATAACTAATTTATAACATAATAATTGTGTTTATAAATGTTGATTCAGATTAGAACACTAAATTACATGATTATTTTTTTTATCTTTTTGATACAGGTGACACATTTTTGTCAACAAGACTATGAATGAATCAATGTCTTTGCCATTGTTAAAGAACATAGAAAAATATAGAGGTAAAAAGAACATACTCCTTGTGCCAGCTAAAAGCCGGCGGCGTCCGTCAGTTAATTAGAGCACTCCCGCCTCCCCTGGCCATCCTCCGCGCTCGCTATCTGCAAAGTCGGAAATCGCCGATAACAGGCCACGCCGAATTTCATACAGGCTCTTATAACAATCAATAATTACCTATTTCGACTACCCAATTCACTACCTTCATGGGCTACAGCTGATCTTTCCAATAATCCGTATAACTACGTACATAATCCAATTAAAAATATTAGCCCCAGGACGACTGCACACTCACCTCGGGGCATCCACTGACCCGACCTCGGCCACTGTAGTTCAGCTCTCCCGTCCACGATCCGATGGGTGCTACTACTCGTCACTTTCACATTCACTCTGTTCAATTAGTATCAGTTTCAACCCCACAGAAGTTAACGAATTGAAAATTATGTTAAATACTTGGCACTTACAATACAAAATTTCGCCTCAAAATGGCGTTGGGGTATAGAATGCGATGATAGCTTTTTGTTTTATAAGGCACTTAGTTTAAGTTCTCCCATCGTCATCGACACTCACTTTATAGTCACTTATCTCTTTGTATTTGATAAATGCTATTTGTTATGGGCGTTTCATGGAAAAAATGTTAAAAACTATACACAACTTTCCCGTACTTGGACATAATTTCTGTAATTTCACTGGTGGCGACCTCTTTTGCCGCAGTTACGAACGTTTTAATTTTTTTATTTTTGAAGTCTAATTAATGAACTTCACGTTCTGCCAATAGTCTATAGTAGGTAGTCACAGACTAGATAGGGATAATTTACATTTTTACGTATCATGATATATTAGTCTGTATTCTCATAGAGGTAGCGCACATGAAACGACTTGCTGTAATTTGCAGGATGAAATGGAAGTGAGCTTGGTAACCAGCTCTCCTACGCGAAAATTGCAAGTATGTTCTGCCGAAATGAGGAGTCTGAACACTTTAAATGTGGAATAAAAGCGATTATTTCTTGTCAATATGCAATATGTGAACCACACTGACTGGCAAAGGTAACCATGAACAATTGAATATGATTTAATCCTCCCAAGCTTTTTATGAACGTGGCAGTAAATGAAACTTATTTATACTTTATCAAAAAAAACTTGCAAAAATTCTCATTTCAAAATTTCTGACAAAATCTCTAATGGAGTGGATGGTAAATGCATGTAAGAAATTAATATAAAATTTTATGTATACAAAAAATCAAAGTCGTATGGAATAGGTGCAACAGATATTTATATCTGAAAGAAATGATTTTTACTTTCTCATTAAATCTATCAGCTTGCTTACTATACTATATGTACTCGTTTAAAGATATAATATAAACTTTTAAAGATAAATTAATGAAAAAAAAACTATGGATGGTTTTATCTTCATTTTTTCGTTATTGTAATAAATATATTCATTAAGATATTATCAACAATGTGCATAGTGTAATATTCTTTAAAATACCTAGGCAATCTATAAAACCTTGGGTGTAAGGGCAATGTATATCTTGACTCTTGAAAAGATGTTAAGTAAGATATTCCTAATTTGCACCAACAAAAACGTTATGTACCAATATTGATTTTTGACATCTCCCCACTTACATACGATTTTCTTTTTCTGATCCGTTATTTAGTTTTAAAATGATTAACATTTCATACATTAACTGGACGTTTTTGCCATTCTTTACATTGCCATGGTAATATAATGCAATACATCGGGTATAAAGAAGGTAATAATTATTACAATGAAATCCGAGATTTACGATTAATGCTAACTCTTGCCGAAACAGACACTTTCTTTACGTTATTCGAAATTGCTTTTTGTTGCTTTTTTAATGTATTTTAAGCAATATTTCATGACCAAAGATAGCATTTTTTATTGTTATCATATTTACGTTAACCAATCACCCTTTTTTGTATAACCCACATTACTGTATAACAATATTCGCCACTCACCACCATAAAGTCACCACATATTGCCCTACACCGTTAGATTGCAATAGGCCAATCCTTTTCAGACTCAGAAGTTTGGGCCACCTGATTAAGTTGGAAAACCTATTTTTACCCTGTTCTATGGCCATAGAGTAAGTAAAATTTATTAGCCATTCCATACCATAGCCATGTGAAGCCGCCGGCTCCCTCTCATTTCTTCCGTCACGGGAAAGGTTGATTTGTTTGTCCATTGTATTCTTTTGATTTGTTAGTGTTTATAACCAAAAGGTAAATAATAAAACGAATAATACATATTTTATGCATCCATTATTATCTTAAAGTTGTTTACGGAAATGTTGAGATGTGTGAAGAAATGGGAATTGAACAATGGTAGATTCGATGTAATCAAAATGGCGGGATAAACGTATGCATTTGTTTTTGTCAATGTTATGAAAACAATTGTTAGTAACGTCGTAAAGTGTGCTGTCTGCTCACTAAATAATTTCTTGCAGCCTTCGCTTTACATTTGTAATTGCTATACGTTCAGTACCAATGATACGCGTTTGATTAGTGTTTAGGTTATGATTTATATTAATGCTTCAAACTTAGAATAATTAACACTTTTAATATGTAAAATATTTTTATATCACAGACGTTCAATAGTAATTATTTCTTAATCGATCTTTCATAAATATAGCATGTATCCTTGTGGACTTGCCTGGCAAGCATATAGTTCCGGGTTCGACTCTCGGCCCATGTTAACACAAACATCAAATCAGTGCCAAAAAATGCCTGTGAATTTTAGAGACTCTAGGTAAACATCTGTTTCTTAGTCTTAGCTATTTACATTAATATGAGCTTTTTAATATATTTTCTTCTGGATATAATATTACAGATGGCTGACAAGAAGAAGGAAGGGGAGCCAGAAGGGGAAGAAGAATTCTCTGTTGAAAAAGTATTGGATAGGCGTGTAAGGAATGGCAAGGTGAGAGTAATTCTTTGCTGTCATTAGTACTATGCTAGATAGCAGAAAAAGTATGATATCTTACTTATGTTAAGAAACAGTTTTAAAACAGTTCATTACATTTGCAAATTAAATTTGTGTCACATTTTATATATTCATTCTCCACATTAAGTGTTAGCTGGGTTTGTTATTTATTCTTACAAGAATTACTAATCTTCAGGTCGAGTACTACTTAAAATGGAAAGGTTATAATGACGAAGATAATACTTGGGAACCAGAAGAAAACTTAGATTGTCCAGACCTCATCCAGGCTTTTGAGGAAGCTAGAAAAAAGAAAGAAGCAGGTATAGTGTCTTAATTTGTCTATAAAATGTTCCTTACATATAATATTTAATTATGTCTCATATTTTTTAATAGCCTGCATTTATCACATATGAAGCTGTGAATGTTGAAAAAATGTATTTTGCACAATTTTTACATCTGCTAGTAGGCTAGCATTACTTAATTAGATAATGAATAGGATTACAGGATATACCTTATTTGTTTTTATTATATCTTAAATAAAACCAGTGTGAAAGAGGCACAATGATGTTGCTAATAACATTGAGGTCTCATTCTTTAATTATTAGAATGATACAAATGTAATTAATTTAATTTAATGTAATTCTTGAACCACTCATGGTATTTACAGAAAACATGTTGAGGTAGCCATTTCTTTTTTTCAGAGGGAAAAGGTGCTGCTAAAGTTGACAAAGATATTAAAAAGAGGAAATCTACAGCAGCAACACCAGACCTGAAGGGTGCTAAAAAGAGTAAGAGTGATGATAAAAAGGCCTCTGGTTTTGATAGAGGATTAGAACCTGAGAAAATTATTGGTAAGTACTTTTTTATCAATTTTTAAAAGCCATCTGCAGTATCAAATTGTTGTTTACTACTTACATTAACAAAGGTTCTCAATATACGTTTTCTATAATTGTTTCTATAACTTTCTAGAACTTTCCTCTTCTCTTACTTTCCAGGTGCCACTGACAGTAGTGGAGAATTGATGTTCCTTATGAAGTGGCAAGGTACGGATGAAGCAGATCTTGTCCACGCCAAGCAAGCAAATGTCCGATGTCCACAGGTTGTTATTCAGTTTTACGAGGAGAGGCTCACATGGCATACACCATCACCAGATGAAGTGAACAATGATGACTAACATGCCTTAACGTAAGTGAATATTATTAGTATTGCTGGCGATGGTAAACTGAAATGTTTCAAAGGAGACTGTCCATAGTAATCCCTGCACATGTAATATGTAAAACTTGTTAAAAATATCACAATGCATATTGCTGCTTAATATAACAATACTGCATAAGTCCAATAATTGGCATTATGATGTTCTATCTATACTTCATCAAATATTACTTACATGGAATTGTTATTGAAGTGTTGATAGGCAATTTTCAATTTTTCTTATTGGATTCTGATTAATGGTTTCAGAAGTATTTTCCGATTGGAAGTCAAGTTATTCATAATAGAATATTGGTGTATTATAGGTATTTCAATGTAATTTCATAGTAAAGGGTAAATTTTTAATGCAGTTTTGTAACATTGTTATTGCAGCAGTGGTACAACATGGATCTAAATTATATTTGATAATAAGCTATCATGTTCAAAACCATATTAAAAAACTAACGAAAATTGCATCTTTATATTTTTTGATACCTACTTCTATGACTATAATTATAATATTGAATTATGAAATTCTCTGTATCTTTTCTTTTTGTATCATTATCATTATATTGTATACAAAATATAAGAGTAAAATAGAAATGGTCAGTCTCCTTTCATGCGTTATTGATTGTATTCATTAATAAATTTTCTATCTTTTTTACAGATTGAAAAATATGATAAGTAAGTTTATTTCATCATCCATTGAAAGTTTTGTTACACTGGTAACACAAGGAACACTTTTTTTATTTGAATCTGGAAGTTTCATTCAACTACATCTGAAATGTATGTGAATCACTGACTGTAATTTTTTTGTTCTATGAGTGTAATTCTGATATTAAGACTAAGTTTTATGGAATGACTCAGGAAGAATGGAAATAAAAATGTTTGGAAACTTTAAAACACTTATTTTTTCAGCAAATTGAATTGCGATGTATATTAATTAGGCTTAGCATAAGTAATAGGAGGATAACATAATTATAATGTAGGTCATTATGAAACAAAATGTTGATAGCATTTGTCAAAAATATCAGAATCATAAAACTTACTATGGTTTTACGACAATTTTCATTATCCTTGCACTCTTTCTTGTTTTGTTGTTGACTTTTTAACTCTACACAATAAATGCTGATATTGGAGTTGTTTATAAAAAAAGACCAAATTTTGGGTCTAGAGTGAGAGAACATAAAAGAAATATTGTTTTAAATTTTAACATAAGTATGTGAGTTAGTTGATCAATACTTTTTCGGGAATTGTAATCAAAAGAAATATACTTTTGTGGATAAAATGAGATTATGGCAAAAATTAATTATTTAGACTGCTTACACAAATCTTATAAAAAAGTTAAAATATGTATGTTCAATAAATATGATTTTGTTTACATGGTACGAAATACTTTGATATGTTGCTATGATTTAGGTCAATATGCATAGAAATCCTATGTTTTACAGTATTGTTCTTGAGTAAGGGTTATTTTCAGTTTTTATGGTATAATAACTAATATGTTAACAAAATTTGCAATGAAAACCTGTTTAATACTAGTATCTAGGTGTCGATATATATTCTTAGTAGAGGCAAATTTAATTTTATTTCAATATTTAAAAGCCGTGTTTATAACACCTTAAATTTTCTATCCTGAATTGTTAAATCTTTTTTGGTTCCTGAGCAATGAATCACTCTACATTTCATATTTTTTCATTGATGTCTATCTATATCAAAAACGTATTTGCAGTCTATAACGACGTTTTTCTGCCTGATGTTGTTTTTCTATGAACACCACCTACACATGTAGATACATATACTTTTATTAGGCTTATGACAAATTGGCAAATATAATTCAATATTTGTATGTATCGAATGTAAGATTAGGTTTAAAGTGTTGTAGTTTAAGTGAATAATTGAGCAATAAAACGTTTGCGTATTTATTTTATTTTTATTTACATGAAGTTTCCCTTTAGAACTTCATCTTCGCACTAATTAGGTGGTAATATTATTGTATTGATAAGTGGATATTGAACCCACACAGAACTACCAGGAAGTGTGTTAAATTGAGGTACTTAATTTTTATTAGGTACCTATATTATTATGTCTACTTTATTAAATTCAAAAATTCTAAATTGAAAGTGGAACTACAGTGGTCTATGTAACATTTTTGACTATGAGCATTTTTGAACTTAAAAACTAATAGAAATTTAAAACAATACATTAATCCAAGCAAAAGTGGCCTCAAGTGTCATCTGGTAACCAAAGTAAGGTTATCATTAAAATACCACTAGAATTTGATTGGTTGTTTGTGACTTTAAACACTTCATTTGATAACTTTATTTTGTAACATAGACCACTATCCGCAATAGAATTCCCTGTGTCGCGGGTGGCATGGACAACATAAATAACACATCACTAACACCCATGACCATGACCCGAGAACAAACATTTATCTGGCACAAATATCTGCCCCGGCCGGAAATCGAATCCGGGACCCCTCGCTTCGCAGGCAGGGTCACTACCAAATAGCCTACGGGGTCGTCGTAATAAGGCGGCTGAATGAAATTTTAATAGCCTATTCTAATAAAATACACCTTTTATAATTCCTGAAGATATTCCAATCATTCTAAAGATAAACCTGTCTTTCAGCGTATTATCAAGCTTTTTATTCCTCGCACCTGAGGGCGACGTCTGTATAAGTTCGAGATGATAGCGACAAAGAATGACAAAGTCGTGGTAACGAGCCGGATATCTTTCGGAAAAATAATTTAGGTAAGTTTTATTGAAACTTAAAACTTTTGCACATTTTTGGAAGCCAGAATTTATCGTTTAAAGTTCTCGACTGATAGGTTTGTGATAAGCTAGATTCGTGTGCGATATAATAGTTGTCGACCTAGTTTTTCTAAAATCCATTCTCAAAATAGAAAGAAGACTTGTGTATCCATTCTCCGTCCTGCTTGAATTTGACCTGGACGGTGGGTAGGGGGTGTAGACCGTCAGTGTTCAGGTCTGAAGGTGGTTCATGCGTTGTCCCTGACATTTTCTGAAGAGAAGGGGATGAGGAACAGATTTCTTCATATCCATGTTTAAGGATGTAACCCTAAAAGTATCCAACGCTATCGGGATCGCAGAAGAATGCGCAAGCCTACCCGTGGTCTCGACTAGCGGTGTCGAGTATAACCTGTCCATCTCCCCCACGAATGACAAGTACCCATGAGAATTTCCCCACGATAAAAAGGATAGCCGTGGTCCGTTTTATTTAACTTGTCTTATTCTTAAAATAAAATCTTTCCTTTCCAAAGCAGTTTTTGTGGATATTCCAGCATATTGAAGTGAAGAAATCACTTAAACTTTACTGGACAAGTGTAAAAAACATGATGAAAATATAATATGATTTCCGGCACACGGTTTTCATAAAACTGCGTGCTAAATAGGACAAGTTAAAAAAATGGACTGCAGTTGTTTTTATAAAAGAAAACACATGACTTAAGAACAAACATTTATTTCATAAACAAAGATTTTCTTAAAAGGTAGTTTTTATAAAACGGCGCACAAATTTGAACTGTGTATATTGGTAGTTATCCAGTTATATTGAGGTATTTTGTAGGTACATTATAGTCTATTTTTATTTTTATAATAATCAATACATACCGAAAAGGAATCTCTATTTTACTTATGGTGCATGTGCATTAAAGCGAATAATATCGTAATGCTGACTAATTCTAATTTTAATTATAGTAACAGCTTAAGCTAGCCTAAAATAACTTGCTGTTTTAGTTTTGAGAATTATCCCAAATGTTTATTAATATTTTTTTTTGTTGACATTACACACATTCTACAATGTATCGATTAAATCTCTACCACGTCTTATTTCATTGTTATTTGTTGTTCCGAAACCATTTTTATCAGGGTTCCGTACCTAAAAGATAAAAAAGGAACCCTATTACTAAGCCTCCGCTGTCTGTCTGTCTGTCACCAGGCTGTATTTCAGAAACCGTGATAGGTAGATTTTCACAAAAATAATGTATATCCGTTGCCGCTATAACAACAAATAATAAAAATAAAAAAATATTAAGGGGGTCCCCATACAATAAACGGTTTTATTTTTATTTTATGCTAAATATTTAACGGTAACAGCTAGACGCTTGAAATTTTTACAGTAGGTATATATAGTTGTATGTTACCTTTCAAAATAAATAAAAATAAAATTAATATTGAAGGGGGGCTCCCATACAACAAACGTAATAGTTAAGCAATTTTTTTACTTGATCTTAATATACATACAGGTAGAAACTTGAATGTTTAAAAAAAATAAGTATCTTTTATAAATGATGATACGGAACCCTTCATGCGCGAGCCGGATTCGCACTTGACCGATTTTTAGACTTGTTTTGGGTTCCGCTCGCTCACTTTATTCCTTGATTTTGTTATAATAATGTATATTTATTTCCGTAGAAGGATGTTCACGTATAGCTTCACATAGTTCTTGGTAAGTTCTTTTCTTTATATCTTTTTCATCATCGTATCTTGACAGTGAAATCTTTGATAGAATTAATATAGCCGCTAGGTAACCCTGTATAAAGTTTTTATCTTGTATTAAGGTTTTGTAAATTTCCCAATAGGCAATTTCTGGTATAAAACGATTCAACATACTTTTTAGAGCTTTGACAAATAGAATATATATTTGCGGAAAATATTGATTACAATCTTCTTTCATATAGTCCCTACACATATTGCCAAATTTGTTTGCAACCTCAGTACATATTTCTTCCCAATTCGATAGAGGGCTATGTCCATTCAAAATAGATAAAAATATTACGGTGAGTTTCCATTTAGTTACTAACAAATAGTTGGCTTGAATGTCTAATCCGCATTGTAATTCTTTTTGTATAAGTAAAAACATTTTATAAGGATTAACTTTCTTCTTATTAATAACGTATTCTTCGATATCGCTACGAAAGGAGTGTAGTAGCTTTGTTACATTTTTCCGAACAAAAACTTCGTTGTTCCATAATGAAACGCTTTGCTTTAATATGGGTAGTAAGGTTTTTTCATATCTTTCCAGTTGAGTGTGTTCATTAGGTACACAAAGCATATACGAGGAAATTAAAGAAACAACACAGCCGCGCGTCCATTGCCCCGCATCGGTATCTTTCTTAGTAAATTCTTCATCCACGTATTCTAATATAATTCCATGAACAAAATCAGGTTGCAGTTCTTCAATTATTTTTCTAGAATATGCAGTGAAACTAGTATAGAATACTTTTTTGTAGTCTTGGTGTTCATCCCCGGATTTTATTAATTGACGTAAAAAATTGTAGCTCTTCATGTAAAAGATCCCTCTTACTTCGAGAGGTACTTTTTCAACTTTAGTTAACAGATTATATATTGCTTTATCTTCTTGAAATGATATATTATCAATAAATACTTCCAACAGTTCCCAGGTCGCTTTAATTTTGTTTGAATCTCTTTGTTTGCAAAGCAATTCATAAACTGTTTTAAATATTACAGAACGGATAGATGCATTTTCATTACATTTCCAAACATTATATAAATTACTTAAAAGTTGTTCGTGTTTTAATTTAGACTCCGCTAAACGGATACCATGTTTTTGCAAAGACACTGGAGCATCAAGCAAGTGCGGGATATACTTTTCACTTCCCAAACTGTTCAAGTTATAAAATATTGCGTGTAAGGATGGTAGGGCATATTGTAAATAATCTCCTTTAGCAAATCGAAGTATGACTTCAGGATAAGGGTGTCGTCGAGAATAATGCATGTTTTTAGCAAATTGTTTCTGAATGCTTAATTCAATTTCTTCTATTTTTTCCCAGTCGATCTTCGCTTCCTTCGGAGTATATTTCTCGAGTATTTCTTGTAATTGTCTGAATGGCAACAAAATGCTCAAACCTTTTGTTGTTGCTTTATGATTTCCTAGATGGTTAAGATTTTCCATATATGTTACAATTACGTTTTTCGCCAAGCTGGAAGTCCAATATATTTTTATTTTCCCTAATACTTGCTTCAGTGGCAGTTTATCACTCTGTAACATATATTTTACTATTACATCGTTTCGTTCTAAAAGTGATGGATCATGTTTCAAAGCGTTAAGAAGAACGTATTCATTTTGACATAGCGACAGCGACTCCTCGAATAATGATTTCCTCCATGTCTTTTTAATGTTAAACAATGCTTCCATGCTTTCAGTCCAAGAATTATAATTTTTTAATTTTATCAGATCCCTAATAATGTTGATAATGGAAGGATAGTCTTTTAAATCCTTTCTATAATCTTTCAGCAACTTTAATGTTAGCTTTAATGTGTCAACCTTTTCTTTAAATTCTTCTTGATTTGAAGTCTTGCTTTTTGTAAGTTTAGCCATTATCAGATCGTAAAGGTATATAAATATAATTTCTTTTTCTTTTTGCGACAGTTTTTTATGGTATGAAAATAGTGTATTAAATTTAAATTTATTTTCAATATCCGCAGAAATTTTTTCGTTATGTAATACGCTGTACAAAATTATTCCTTCGATTATTACATTTTCTGATTCTATTAATTGATTATAAACACCAATACTTTTAAATATATCATTAAGAACGTTCCAAGTGTTTGTATCATAATTAATAAAGTTTTGTCTCAGTAGCAATTTCATTATTATTTCTTCCTTAACCTTGACATTTATTGTTTGTTGGTCTCTGAGGTATTCTAGAAAGGTGCGCTCATGTGATAAGTTATTTTGTGCAGACTTTAATATCAAATCTAATAAAGATACTTTGTTAATATTTGATCCAAATAGCAGTTCCTGAACTTTCCAGAGAGTTACATTAAAAGGAGCAAACTGATACCAAATATTATGACAGAACGAACCAGCATTACGAAACATACGAAAGGCCCTTATCTCTTCTTTCGAAAACCTACGATCTTCGTCCGATGGATGCATTTGTTTGATAAATACATTATTCACAAATTCAAACCGTATTTCTCGTGGCATCAACCTTATAAAAACCATTAAACGGTCTACATTAAAGTTACTGTAAAAATGACCTTCTTTCATATTTTGAACTTGATTTACTAAGAAATCTTTAATATTGTCCCGTTTAAGCGATTTAATGAATGTTGGCAAATGGATACGATAGAAATATTTATCAAACTTATTAATAACTCTGTTCACAGAGTTTTTTGTTAGTATAGTTGAAGCTTTTTTGTTAAATTTCGGAAATTTCTCATTGGCTTCTACCAGGTCTAAAAACCAGTCTGTATTGGAGGATAACAAAAATATACAAACTTCTAATGCGTTAGCTTTCTCGTGTGCGCCTACGTTTTTAATGTATGTCTCAAGAACCGTTTTGGATTTTTCACACAGTCGTTTAAGTAATGTTTTTTTTATAGATTTAATATTATTCACAATGTTTTCGAGGATGAATTCCACGGAGCAGCATGGCAGCCATTTGACGGCATCTTCTGGATTTGTTTCACGGCAATAAAACTGTTCGGCACGTTTCTCATCTTTTAAAATATGTCTTATATGTTTGACCAGTTTAATTTTAGCCTTTGTGCACATGGAAGGATATAAATGAGTTTGTAAGTACTCAGGATTAACAATATGGGCGTAGGAGGGGTCGTTAATTAGCCAATCTGATTGTTTGATAGCCCTCGATACATATAGCATGTCATTGCAAGTTAAAACTTTTAAAATGTATTCTACATTTTTATTGTGACTAGCTAAATCAATTTTTAGTAAATTGATTACGTCAGAATCTTCGATGTTAAAGTCTTCCACATTTACAATTTTATTGTTCTTAATTTCATTTCGAACTAATGTGTTGTAATGTTGATGCTTTTGACCTAGCGTCAATCCTTCCAATTCTAATTCTGCCATCTTGTGAAACTGGAAAAAAATGATTATGGTTCACGTGGTTGTAATTAAATATTTCTGCCTTAATATTTTTACAGGCCCCCGGGAAACAATGCTACATATAGGTATAGACAATTTAATAAAACCCATCTCTTACTCTAGTTTTCTGTAATTCACTAGTTCCTACAAGTTTGCTTCTGTTTGAACTTTGTATTACGTTGTATAATACTGATATCTACGTACAGACAAATATCAGTTTCTCGGAAAAAATAAATCATTAGTACATAACTTTATTTGAATTCGCCTGAAGATGTATTAGTGATAAGTTGATGTCAGTCGTCAGTCAGTCAGTCAGGAAAAAGGAAATAACTGAGACCGAAGTTGTGTTAATTTACTGCTATCAAAGTACTTAATTAATGGATAACGATGGCCACTTAACATCATGTGGTTGTCTCCTGGTTTGTTGACTATTTCCATAAAAATATGTAAGTACATCAGTCAATCTCAATCTTTTATAATTCTTCATCAATAATACTAAATATTGCCGTCAATATTATTTTGGGAATATGAACTTTTAGAAAAGGATATATTTTGGTTACTGTATTAAAACACAGTATATTTTAATTCGTTTATTATAGAGAATAATATATAATAAATCATACTTACATCTACATAAAACACTTGTTTATACTGTCAAATGCCATATATACCTAGAAATATTTCTCTTCGTTCATAATCATACCATATTAGATAATATTATAAGCACATACATACAACACATTGACAATAATTTAAAAAATGCTTTGGTTTTTATATTAGGTAGGCATTTTTTTGAGTTTTAAAAACTCCATTGTTCATAATTAGGCATAATTATTAGTATATCTAGTATTCCTCATTTCGAAGCATCTGTTGATAATGCATTCTGACTTCAGTAGACGGATGAGAAGCCCATAATTCACATAGTTTCTGTTTTTCCTTTTTTTCTTCATCATCAAGGTACTCGGGAACAAGTTTAAACATTAATAAATGTCCTTCAATTATGGTAGTGTTATCTTGAATCGCTTTCAAAGTAGCTAACACAGCTTTTTTGTTTAAACCAAAACGGTTAAATACGTTCATTAGAGCTTCTGAGAAAAGGCTGTAAATAGATGAAAAGTGTTTGATTATTTCTTCTTTTAAAACTTCTATACAAAGTTTACCAAACCCTGGCGCGGCTTCGATATTTATTATATTTTCTTTTGAGTTAACATTTTCATTTTCTGTCTCAATTTCAGTAGGCTGAACACGAAATTTGTCTATGAGCTGCACGTATTTCGCTGCAAGGTTCCAAGTCATAATCATTACATAGTAATCTGTAGCAGAAAAGTGTTTTTCCAAATCATTATAAATGTCATTAAAAAGTTTTATAGGGGTTATCATATTCTTCTCTATACTTATATATTTTATATCTTCATGTATCCTACGCAGAACAGCGTTAAAATTACATTTCAAAGATTGTTTGTCTCCTGAATCTTTTATCAAAGTTAAATATTTTTTCAACAATGGAATAAAAATCTTTTCATATCTTTGTGTTTGAACGGCTTCAGATTTAGTAGATAGTAAGTATGCAGATATAACATTCGTAAATGAAAAGTAATTCTTTGCGAATTTCTCATCGAACGAATCAAAAATTATTTCGACCACAAAGTCTGAATCTAAGAATTCCATTATATCCATAGAGCCAAAAACTACTGATTCACAAAAATTATCAGGATTTGCTTTATTTGGCAAGGTCCTTAAGTACCGATAACTTTTTATACAAAAGGCTTGTTTTATTGAGAGAGGTACCTTTTCCGCCTGGCTTAATGTGACATAAATGATTCGATTTTCGTCTACTGTTAAGTTATCTATAAAGGTCTCCAGTGCATGCCATATTTCTTTAATTTTATCTTCATTTTTCTCGTTGCACATTAATTTGAAGATAAGTGTAAAAATAGTAGTTCGGATAGAAGAATTTTTAGTAGACTTCCACGTGTTTAAGCATATCGATATAAGTTCATCCATTTTCAGTTTAGCAAATGCAATCCTGAGCCCATGTTTCTGCAAGGAAACCGGGGCGTCTAGTAGTGTTGGTATGTGTGTGATACATTTTTCATGACTTATATTGAAGAGAATCGAATGCACAGATGGAAGGACATATTGTAGATAGTCGCCTTTAGCATACAATAAAACAATATCTATGGGTGGATGCGGTCTAGCTAACTGCATGTATCTAGCAAAGCACTTTTGAATACTAAGAGTAAAGTCATCCATTTCTGCCCAGTTTATTTTCGTATTGTTTGGGATGTACTTCCTTAACAAATCGTTTAATTGCTGTCTTGGTAATAAGATACATAATCCTCGTACTGAAGGTTTATGCTTACTTTTATCATTGAGCAGATTTCGAAAATTTACTTCGAAAATTTTAGATAGATTTTGGGGCCAATATACTCGTACTTTTTTGAGTACTTGCGTCATATTTAAAGAATCATTTGAGAGTATGGCATCCTTACATAACATTAATATTTCCGGATCGTGTTTGAGTGCATTAACGCAAGTTTCTTGAGCTGGGTGTAAAAAAAGCGATTCTTTAAACATATACTTTCGCCAAGATTTATTAACGTTATATATGTCGGACAAGTCTTCATTCCATGATTTATTGTTTTTGATTTTAATAACTTCTCTTATTTTTTCTAGAATAATTCTGTGGTTTAAAATATTTTTTTTCCAATCACTAAGTAAGTTTATGACACTTTTTAACTGCTGCTTAACTTCCTTCAAGTCTGATTCGTCGTTTATTGCATGGTTTTGGATTTGTACAATTTTTAAGTTATACAAGTATCCGAATACCTTTTCTTTTTCCTCATTATTAAGTTTATTTCGAAATGATTTCAATGTATCAAAATCAAATTTCTTTTCGACTATATCAGGTACTTTTGAATCGTGTGTAACTTTATAAACAATAATATATTTAAGACATGTTTGAACATTATTTTCCGTCTCAGTATAAACTTCCATACTATAGAATATGTTATTAAGAATATTCCAAATATCATCGTCAAATTTATGCGAGTTTGGTTGAGATACTACAATATTTACAAAGTGATTTTTAAACTTGAAAGGTTCGTTCATATGTTTGTCCTGATAATATTGTAATAATGCTTTCAAATATTGCGTATTCTCTTTAGCACATGTCATGAGTACTGCAAACATTTCATTTCTTTCATTTGGATTAGATTCCATGCGAATCAGTTTCTTTAAGTCTGCAAAGGCAAGCGGAAATGGTGCAAATTTATACCATTTGTACAAATTAGCATTGCTGGATTGCGGCACGTTTTTTGTTCCACAACATAACCTAGTCGATAAAAGAAATGGTTCTGCATAATCTTCAACATCAGAATATGCAATTTCTTCAGAGCCATCTTTGGATTTTTCTATACATACGCGTTTTATAAAATTAAATCGACTCTCTTTAGGCATACGAAGAATAAAATGTTTCATGGTTTCGAATGTAAACCATGACCGTAAATTTTTGTTTTCCAAATGTTTTGTAAGAAAATCTTTTATTTCTTCTCTTTTCAAAAATTTCACAAATGTCGGAATATCAATTTTTCTCGAAAATTTTTCAAAATTCTCTAGTATTACATCAGGCCTAGCCTTCATAATTATTTTAGTAGATTTAGAATTAAATTTTGGCATATTGTATGCCTGCTGAGATATTATTATTTTTAAAACTTTATTTACATCTTTCTTTAGTAAAAACATATTCTTTGAGAGTAAATGTATCAGAGACAAATTATCATAATCATAACTCTTCCGAGCATAAATTTCAAAGATTGTAGCAGATTTTTCAAAAAGTCTCTTTATTAATTTATAAGAAATATTTTTACTATGTGTTTCAACCACGTGTTCAATGAATGGAATCGAACAATTTGGTAACCATTTTAGAGCTACATTTATTTCTTTTCTATCTTTATAATAATTATAAAATTGTTCAACACGTTTTTCGTCTTTTAAATTTAGTCGTATTATTAACATAAGTTTGTTGCCAGCTTTAGATGTCATTTGCGGTAGCAATTGTGTGTGTAAAAAGTCAGGGTTGATGACCTCTGCGTATTTTGAATCGGTAATTAGCCACACTGATTGCTTAAGTGCTCTAGAGACGTACAACATATCTTCACATTTAAAAACTTCAAGGATGTAGTTTACGTCTCTTGCATTACTGGCGACGTCTATTTTGAACAGGTTGTCTATGTCAGGTTCATTGTAGTCTATTTTTTTTATTTCTTGTAATGCATTTGTTGATGTAATTTCTTTTACTAGTTTATTGAACTGTTGATGTTTTTGTCCTAAAGTATCGCCTTGCAACTCTAGATTTCCCATCATGGACAGCTGAAAAAAAATACAATATATTTATAGAGGCGCAATTTTTTTTGCAATGGGGTTATACTTGTAATATTTGACTGATAAATTATATCATGCAGAGTATAAAATGTATCTTTGTACTATTTGTAGTTATGAGTAGTCATTGGCTGCATATCGATAACACACAAAACCCAAAAATATATACATTCGCTTGTTAGTTAGTTAGTGGGCTTGAAGCTGAGTTGATATGTCGTGAAAGCACTGTTAAGGGTCAAGTTATTAGTTTACACACGTGTACAACTTTTAGCTTTATAAAATGTAATGGACATTCCACTTCTATAAAATGAACTAATTATTTTGAAATATTTACTCGCAAATAATAATCATACCTAATTCGTAATAGGTACACACTTTACTTATACTTACTTTTGTATTCTCCTATCTACTTCCTTTCAAAGTTTATGAAATCGTGAAACAAATTAAGTATCTCTGTACTTGATATTCTCAATGGGCTTAAATACAATTTTACGAGTTACCTATATATATGTAGGTGAGTCGCATGTATCGGTAGATCGGTACTGGTAAACAAAATAATAATAATAAAAAAATTAACTTCAAAAAAGGTAACTGAAAAATATTTAATAAAGGATTAGTGACCTATTATGTTTTTTGAGGTCAGTTTGGTTTTACTACGACCACTACAGTGCCACTGATCTTTTTTTGAAGTTGTTTTTTTTAATTTTTTTTATTTATTATTGTTTTATTTCATATTTTTTAGTTTAATCTAAAAAGTACATTCCCACCCCATGTAAGTGTATAGATCTAACCAATTTGAAGTATGCAAGCCCAAACACAGGGTAATTGCTGTAAATCGTTGAGGAGTTCCCTCGACTATCTTTCGGCAAGATCATCAGATCGACTTCAGCCCTTCACGTTATTGCAGTGCTTTGAAATACTCAATTAAAAATTAACTAGTCACCCCTACAATTTTTTCAAAGTTCCTCTCGATTTCCCTAAGATGCCATCATCAGAACCTGGTTTCCTTATCATGGGACCACCCTTAGAATATCTCCTTTGTAATGAAAAAAGAATCATTAAAATCAGTCCAGAAACGCCGGAGTAATCGCGTAACATAGCTACACACAAAAAAAGAAAAAAGAAAACATACAGGTGAAT
>LGAG01000491.1:367829-381938 GCA_001278395.1 Lerema accius
GGTACCATACCAATGTAATTTTTTCTTTAGATTCTTTATACGAATGGAAAAAGTAAATTAGATCACTGTAGAGATTAATAATTAGGAATAACAAACAAAAAATAACTTGGAGTAAGGTGTACCTTACGAGTTACATTGGAGTTATAATATAATGATTCATGTATTTGGTTTATTGGGTACAGTAAAATTTTACGATAAAAAAAAACAAACAATAATGATTAATGCGATAATGATTAATGCTTTCTTTAACACCCATTTTGAAAATGAACATGCTCGACAAACAAACAAATGTGGTTTTGGGAAAGAGAGTATAGACCGCAAATCTCAAAAGAATTTAGTATTTTGACCCTTAAGGTATCAAAATAACAGCTAGTACATACCTCATTACAATGTTTCTTATTTTGCATAGTGGTTGTGGTTGCATAGTATAGAGGTAAATTATTTAATTTGAGATTAGTATACACATATGTAAAAACATATGTATGTATATGTATGTAAATAAAAATTTAACCTGTCAAATTATTAAGCGTTAAGCATAATAGCTGCCAACGACACAGGTCGGCGCCGCGCCGCTCAGCAATAAGCAAAATAAAACTTGTAAATAGCTTTCGATTTCGCTGCAGTCCGTGAATGAAAACAAAAACATAGGATTCGATTTGCAATCGATAATAAGAATATTAACCGCCTGTATCGACAGTAAAGTATAAACAATAGACCTATGAATACAATACCTAACGAGGTACGCAATTTTGGTATTTGGGTTCAAACTATTAATGGTTGAAATGGTTTATCCACAGCGGTTTGTAGAAAAGGGACATGACGTGGACCAGTTTGGAACTAATTAACTTTACCTAAATTTTTTAGAAACTTTTGGCTTACTCGCATATACAAAATTAGAAACTAGCCTTTAAACTACTAAACCTATTAATTTTCTATGCAGCTACAATATAACTTATTTTCAAAATACTGCGAATTTCAATAAATAAGCATAAGCCCAAGGAGATTAAATAAACCAATATCTTTTATCGACGTCAACGCGATATGTAAATTTATTACCTTTTAGCGGATACGAATCTGTTATATTTTTGTTATGGATAGACTTTCACCCGTGATTGCTTGACAACTGTATAGTACGGTTGTATGGTTGCCACTACACCTGCTGCGCACTTACTGTTCCGGGTTCGGTTTCCGATTAGAATACATTAACACGTCGTATTGCACCAATGGTCTTTGTAAATAAACTGGATAGGCTGTATTGTGTTGCTTTTAAGCAGAGTTTTAATCCATTTTTTATGACTATACAACAATGAAAAAAATGTTGTGTCGTTCGGACTAGAAGCTAAAAGAAGCATGTCTGTTTGAATTCTTTAGAATAGTGTTTTAACACTAACTAATATTTAGAAAATAATAATTTCACCTGTTATCCTTTTTCTGACAAATTCAACAATTGTAATGGTTATTTTAATATGATTTGAATTATTAAAGTTTCGAAAATATTCAAATTTTGCTCGATAACCACAGAGTTAGTGACATACGTGAAATTTTTCAGTTGGTGTCGGTTAGCGTGGCACATGTAAATCAGCAACTCTGTAACTTCCATTTCTTTAACCGAAAAAAGAAAGGATTATACTAATTCATAAGTCTATATGTGACTGCTTGCCCAAAACATATTTTTTTATGACTATGTAATGTTTCAGAATTATTAACTCATATGCATATTTAATTTAGTCCCGTTTAAACAGGCACAAAAGTGTAATACTAGTAAGGCCTATCCAGTGTATTTAATTTAAGAGAACAGTGCGTAGTATACGCCTTGCATATTGTCAGATGGTGTAACTTTGTTTCTGTAATATATGGAGGTTGAAGGAAATAGAGCAGTTGCTACGTGTCGATCCACGTACTGATAAAGTGGTCTAGATTCTGTGATGGAGTTCGTTCTAGCTACATTAAAAGTCTATGAACGATTCCTCATTTCCGTTGTCATTTACACGTACCTAATAACAAATGAAATCTACTGACAGTAAAAGTGAAATAAGCAATTATATCGGGTGTAATAACTATCGCCTAGTAAAAGTTAGTCAATCAATAGTTTATAATGTCGTTTTAAATCGCGTATCCTATCCCCTCAGGCGAAGAGTGCCGCAGTATCAACGTGTCAATCGCCTGTCAACTAAACTATTATTTACCAAACCAAAATAATGTTTCGCAAATGATAGTGGTATTGGCCACGCGATGGTATGTAGTCTCATGTCTGTAATTAAAAATATTGAACTAGTTTTCATTAGCGAAGTAATTATCCGGTAAAAAATGTGTAACCGTTGGTATGCCATAATTATTATATTGTGTGCCATAATCATTATATTGTGAACTAGAATTTATCATCGACTTTGTTCTTAAGTTTTTAACTAATCAAATTTGGTGTCGTTTTATCTATTATACGAGTACCTGGCTACGCTTTATTCTGGCCAAAAATTGCAGTATATATATTATTATATAACCTTATATCCTCATTTCACCATTTCAGGGGATGTTTTTTCCCAAAAAACCCATTGTTCCTGCTCTCCTACACTATATTTATTAGAAATCAGTCGAAAGGTTCATGTATAGGTCCACTAATTATTTGAGGGTGTGTGTTGTCCGTCAGTCATCCTTGGCCACAAAAGGTACTATGATTTCAGGTAAAACTAGTACACAGAGTACTTGTAAGTCTGTGTGTAACAAACACGATATTTACTTGCCTCATAAATAGTGAACATCTCATTTAAATCACTTTAACAAGTGCCATATAGTATGGTAGAGCCAAATAGAGATGATTTAGATTGTACTATAAATAGTTCATCATATTCCCAGTATGTTTAGTTATTTTCTTTACTATGCAGACACAAACTTACAATTTTATAACAGTTTAGATAGAACAATAAGCCGATACTAATAGTTATGGTTTGTTGATAGCCCATGGCATACCTTCGTTTTACAACCCGTTTAGGCAATACTACTTGAGCTAGATAAACATCAACTAAGTGCTCTACCACCGAGTACGGTCTTGAATTGTCTTTTAAAATAATTCAACGTTACACGCCACGATTTTTATACGAGCTACCTAGTTACTTTTACGAGTGAAGCGAAATTTTTCGACTATTTTAACCTGTATAATTAAATACGTGTTTTATTCTTAAACTGCTTTACAACTCAATTATCTTTTTACCAGATTACAGAGGGTTATGAAATATATCTAACTTGCAATGGCAATATAATTTGCTTACCTTCTTTAGTTCTAGTCTAGTATAGTAACCCTAATTAATGCCTACCAATTTTTGATGTCTTTACCCTTAAAGTAAAGATTGATGATTATTTACCGAAAACATAATGGGCGTATGTAAAACTTATAGATGTAACACCTAAAGGACATCGATCATTTGTGGCTTCTCGTGGCCGTTATGCTCAGAATAAAATAAATATATCATTATTTCTTTTTTTTTATTTTACTTAGCTGCGTCTTATATTTTTGTAGCCACTTAAATATTTAAAATGTTTATATTTATTAGTTTATATTATGATCGTACCTAATTGATTTATTGAGGTGAACATGGACGAATGTAAATAGTTATATTGCAGTTGTTAAAACGTTTTTGTAGTCACCGGCTTAATTTGAAATTCAATTTACTTCTAATGAAAACATAATAGTAATTATTCACACTTTAAAAGTATTTTTCAATTAGCTTTATGTAATAATGTTATGCGAAGTTTGAGACAGATTTAGACAAAATTTACAATTCTAAAGCCATTCATCCTAAGATTAAATTTAATTGAATTAAACTAATTCAATTATTTTTTTAACTTTGTTTATCCGTTTATCGTATTTTAAATTAATCATTTAATTTTCTGTTTTAAATAACACTACAAAACTTGAACCTCGATCATCATCCAAGTTATTTGTATTACACTAGTATTATTTTGAAGCGATTGTACCGCAAGCGTTGCGATATATTGTTAGTAACTTGATGGACGCGCGGTGAATGCAAACCGTTTGTGTGATTGTCAATGCGTTATTTTTATAATATCTTTTTTAATATGTATGTTTATTATACTTTGTAGGTATACTGGTTACAGGGCTATTTAAGTTTTACATAAGCCTATTAGCATTTTTTAATCCCCCCCCCCATTTTGACACCAAAAGTAAGCAAGCAATAAGTGAAGTAGAGCCTTTGTTGCTTACGGAATATATACTTACATTAATGGCCTATGCTTTTACCCGACTGCACCAGAAGACGGGTAATCTTTTTCATGCTTACGTATGTATGTATGTCCACTGCTTTAGCCCGTACTAGTAGTTAAGTAACGCAATGTACGCACGTCTTTCCTTCTATATTTTCGTTCACCGAATATTTTGAGTCTAATCTAAAAACGCCTAATTTTTAATAGTCGTTAGTTGTAAATATCCTTAATGCAATTTAGACAAAGATTTAAGCTTTCGAATGTTTCAATAATTATTTAAATTAATTGTGGCATGTGCCAATGAATTGCAAAACAGAATTGAGTAGTATAGAGCTTTTATGTTAATAGTTCCGGTGATAATCAATACAGGCCTTATGGGCCACTATATCACTATCTTAATAACTTAATAGTAGGTATAGTTAGTTATAAACTATAGTTATCATTAATGTTGAAATATTTAGGGCTTGGCCTCACCTGATATAGTAATAAACTGCATGAATTCCAGCCTTATAGAGTACTGAAGAATCTATATGAAGTTAATTGATTAAAAATGTAAATGTTTAGTTTTTGTACTTTTATTAATTGCACCACCTAATATTAAACTGTATACATTTATATTTCATTTAATTTTATTACGTGCTCATAATTTGTGACATCTAATATCACCTTATACAATAAGACTTATAGAATCGTCAAATGTAGCAGTTAATCAATTCACACGTGTTATTTCCCACAATATGTTCAAACATCAATAAAACAACAAAATTATACGAACAAATGAATCACTATGTTGAAAAACTGATGTAACGATTAATGATTGTGCAGGAAATGGGGCGGAAAATCAAAGAGTTGGATCTTCGCGATACACGTATAGTTATTTCGTTGAAATGTTACTGAAGAACCCAATATGTACGTATATTGCCGATATTTTGTGATGAAACTTTTTGCTTTTTGGTCTAACACATCAACGTAAAAAAAAATTCTTTACCATGGGGAGCGTGGATGGTGAAATGCACTTAGTAGGTACCTATTCATTGCTTAGTTAAGTATTCATTGCTTTTCCGTTATAAAATACTTTTAGTAGTAACAAAACGGTCAAGGTATATATTTTTATCTGGTGAAGAGTTTGTAAAATAAGGGCTTGTAGAGTTAGGGCGTGTTCCGTTAGAAGCTTGGCTCTACTGGCTCTACATTAGATTTGTTAAGTTTTAAATAGTACGAGCCAGAGTCTTGTCCGGCTAAAATTTTCCCTAAAAATATTTATGCTGTATTTTATATCTTGGTTTATACATACCTTCTAGGTGCCACGTTAAATTTAAGGTGACGTCGCATAGCCCATAATCAGTAGACGAATAACAATACCTTATTTATTAAAACATGTAGAGTGAAGGAACACAAACATTTGACTGATCACACTACTACATGATGTCAAAATTATTACCCACGATAGTTGGGTAAAAAGCAGACACAACTTAAATTACACACACACATACAAACAAACACACACACGATTTAAAACAATAAAATATTATTACAGATTTTCATACATTTTTGGTAGGTTAGGTTGAGTGTATTTATGTTAACAAAACTTAATTTAAAGCAACAGACATAATTATGCATGTATTCGCGAAATATATTCTACTTAAAACCTTATTTCCCCATGTCAAGGTTGAAATTAAAGCAAATTTCAACCATTCATGACTTCACGTGACGGACAGTTGCTAGCCAAAGCAGTAATGCATGAAAATATGCAAGAGTTAAGAATTAATGGTTTCTAATGGTCATATATTGCAAGTGTTTTGTAAATATTGCAACAAAAAGAACCAAGTACCTAGTTTGGCTACCTTCCTATTCTTATAATACAATTGTTAAAATAGTATCTATGTATAGATAATGTTTTCGACAATTCAAAGTAGTACCACAACTTTACTCTTGTTAAAAGAGTTTTGTGTTTATAATCCAATCACAGACGAAGAAAGGGTGCAAATATTGTATATTGGAAATAAACAAACACCTATCTAAACCGCAAGTGTCTAAAAATTCAATAGCTTATCTCTAAAATATTATGATACAACTTATATATTTATTAGATACCGATTCGGAATACGCAAACAGACAATCTGGCAACAATATTGCATAAAACATAATAATAACAATATAAAGAGTGGTGTAACGTGATGCTTTAAATGGTTTGATTAGATATAAGATAATATAAAAAGTTTGTTACAATCCATAGCTTTTGGGGAAGATACCGCATTATATAACGCAGTGTAACGCAAGCCGATTCCGATCATTCACAATTGCATACAAGTTTTGAAATAAAAGTAGATATTATTATTGTATTCACCCGGATTTAACAATCGAATTATTTGTAAGTTACTACTCAATTTTATGAAAAAAATTTTTTGAGTAACGACCATGACTAGTAATAAAAATGGCATAAACTTGCGTATATTTTAAGAGATAACGTCTTTAGCATACTATTAGGCCAAATAAAATTTGCCTCTAATAACAAATAACTACTCCATCATTAGATACGCTTTATATAATTACGATTTCATATTCGGAAACGTTAATATTTCAGTAGGTACGGTTGACTTTTTTATTCGTATTTTCCTCCAAAATAGTTCGTTCGTGAAACAGATGTAAATAATAGAATTTGATTTCAAATAACTAACTATATGCGAAAAATATAAACTAGTTATCTATCTATATACCGCTCAGGCTATGAAGTTCAAATACAATTTTATCATTCGAGTTAGCGATGCCTGAATATTATTCACAAATAAATTAGCTGGTATTACGAACACGCGCTTGTAATTCAGTCCATACCATCACTTCCATACCTTTCATACAAGATCAGGATCATAATTATATTGTAGTAAGCATTGGGGAACTTCAACCATTTCTGTTTAAACGGAAAGATTTCGTTTAATTCCGCGAAACGGAACTACAAAAAAGAACATGTTTTTACGGATCATTAAAACAATGAAAGTACAATGTCGTAAAAGTGTGTAAAGGTTAATTAGAACAGAAATAGACTGGCGAGTGGCGAGCCAGTGCGAAATACTGGCTGCGGCGACTGTATTGCGTTTTAACAACAAGTTTAGTAAACAATATAATTCTGATGGTCTGTTCTGCTGTTTTCCAACAGTTGAAACCACGAAATACTTATATAAATCTATTTTACATACTTAGCATTAGCAAATAGTCTACACAATGTTTTTCTTTTCGCCACAGAAATTACAATCAGAATTTTAAAGTGACATTTGGTTTTGCACGTTGAATTGCATAGGTAGAGGTATATTTTCAGTACAAGCCAATATTTATGCTACTCATTGAATTTTTTTTTATTATTATTATTTATTATTAACGCATTAGTATTCTGTTTTTTTTTTTGGTTATTTACATAAAGACTCCAGTTAACTTATAAAAGTTTTACATTACACATTCTTCATAAATCTCATTGTTAGTTACTGGCAAAAAATTGCAAATAACTTGATATGTATGTATGTTTTTCGACAACGTAAATGGCTGGTGGCAACGGGCAAGAGCCAAGTGGAACCTACCAATAAAACGGTTGATGAATGCGTGTCGGAACCAATAACTTCGCGCCGACTGCATTTATAATGTCAGAATGATAAAAACATTGGCCACGTTATGACCACTACAATATAATTTTTTCGTCTAATCGTTAAATATGTCAATTAAATCCATTTTATTTTTAATTTATCAGGTTGTTATTTCTTAAAGTGATTTATGTTTCATGAAAGATTAAGTTATTTACACACTATATTTGTGTCATATGTGTTTTTTGCATTGAGTGCTAATGATAGTACGATTTTATAGGTTCTGCTTTTTGTTTGAACTCAGAACATGTCAATTACATTCCTTTTTAAAATACTAATATCACTCATTGAAATGTCTTTCAATCGGAGATTTATGTTAGTCAATTGAATTATTTTACTGAGGTTTCCATTGACTTCTATAGTATTTGTTAGCTTCTAAACTTTTAGCTCTTTGTATATGGTTGAGTTTATTGGCTTTGTTTCGGAGAAAAACCTTTGGTGCCCTTTTTTGCTTAACTTCACAATTATATCACTTTACTTTAGTAGCTTTTATTAGGTATATCGAATTAATTTTTTTTTAATTATATTAATCGAAATCTCATAGAAAGTCATGTAAAATTCGTTATTGCTCTTGGAGGAACAAATCATCGTTGACCATGATATTTCAAAAAGTATGAAATGACCATGAAAAGTAACCTGAATGAATAAGATTAAGTAAGTTAAATGAAACTGTAGCTCAGTTGAGAGTCAACTTAATATGTGCTAGAGTTCCAGGGTCGAATCTTAGTCGGTGAAACTTATATTTGTTAATAGGAATCACAGAAATACTCATCTGCAATCTTCGAAAAAACTTCTATTTATCTACGGAATACATGGTATAAGCATTCAAAGAATACGCTAGTATTGGCTGGTTAAGTAAGTTCTGTTTAGTATTTTCTTATTCAACACGGAATCCTAATGCGGGGGTCGGCATGTGCGAGTGTTTGAGAAATGATTCATTCAATATAATGATTATTATTCCTAAATAATAATAGTTATTCAATAATAGTAAAGTAAAATATTGCACAATAAAAAGTGTAAGTATTTAGTATACAGTATACAAATAGTATACCTAATTTAAATGAGTACCTAGTAGGTATGTTCTTGTTATGTATCCTGCGTGATACAGGACAGTATTAATCTCAATATTTTTAAAGGAGTCCCTGCCCAACAGTGGGATTGTTGCAACTTATAATGATTATATGTATTATACACTTGTACACAAATAGGTCTTTGCCAAATATTGCGTACAATAACCTTGTATGTAATTAAACAGTACAAATCATACGAATGATGGTACTCATATACTTATTTTTAATTACACTCGCAAATACGCAATAAGCATGCATGCATTAGATAGTTGGTGATGAGGTGTTTACGTACGCAATATAATTAATTTACATATTTAGAATGATTAGAAGAAAAATAAAATTTGAATTTTATAATTGGTGCCTATTTTGACAAGGATTCCGATAGGTTCGGTTACGCGTGGGATAGGTTCTCCTATTCACCTATATCATACTTTTTTGAAAGTTCTGGGACAAATTTATATTACACTTCAACGAAAGTTCCGTTAGTTTCAGTTAAGTTCGGGATGAGTCCATCTACGTTACACTTTGCCGAGCGTTCGGCTACGTATACTTAACTTACGAGTATACGTTCAGGATAAACTTGTAATGTATCTACGTGTCCATAACCGAGCGTTCTTTCCACTTCCGCTACATCCGGGATAATTGCGCCGTAATAAAGTACGCTTCCAATCAACAGTTACTTGGCCTTAGGTCATAGTAATTTCGTTTATCAAAACATTAGATTAAAAAAACGTGAGCCGCCTAGTGCTTGTTTAATTCAATTTTAGATATAATCTCGGTTACAGAATAGTTAATTTTTTTGTAAGCCTAAAGGTTTTTATATGCTTTTAGAATTCGAGGCTAAAATATTGAGAAATGTCGAATGAACTAGAGCACCAACATATTATTATGCAAGCTGCTTTAAACCCCGACAACAGTGTTAATTGCCGCGGGTTGATAGACAATTGTGTCTCACAATACAATCATATTTAATGAACAAAGACTAATTAAAGACGCACACATCCTCTTACCAATATTATAAAGTTGTGGATGTATTTTGTGTAAATGTTCGTTAATCGTTCATGCTAAAACTACTGAAAGGTTTTTTATAATGACCATAATATAGCTTTTATAATAATAACAACAATAATATGACGCATAATAATAAGGAATACTCCTAGACTTAGATAATAAAAATATGTTATCCCGAAATGGTTTTGTTTCCGCAGGAAATAAAATATAACCAAACCAAGGCGAGCGGCCAGTTTATATATTATTTTGATTGCTAGTCTTTCTTAGGGCCGATTTCACCAACAAAGAATAAGTCTTATACCAAGGATAAATCTGTATTTTTAATAGTAAATAACAGACTTATCCTTGGTATAAGACTTATTCTTTGTTGGTGAAATCGGCCCTTAGAAAGCTTAGGTTTATGTACAGTCACGTCCGAAAATATCTGCCCCCCCCCTGAAAACCAACTTCCCGGCGTCCGATTGAGCTGATATTTTGTATACGTATACTAATGGGATGATACTGTAATATTATTATGTTATGAAGGTGATCTGATGATGGGGACCTACATATGTATAATGTTATGCTATTTATTTACCTAACTATACATATAATGTAGTCAAGCTTAAATTTGAAACCGGAGAGGCGTGGTAACAAGGCTCGCAAGGTTACTTCCGCGATTATCGGTGTACAAGTAGGTAAGTACATACATTGGCTATAGCTCATTAAAGGTCTACTAAGGGCATTAGTCTCTACTTTTAACTCAGGAAGCCTTTTTAGGATCTTCTTTAGGATTACATTGAACTTAGCATTCTGTTGGTGTAATAAATATAATGGTACATATCCGTGACCTAGGCCAAAGATGAAAGGACAGATATTGTGATATTTTAAGTATAACGTTATGTTAAGGATAAGGGACATAATCTTATGAAGGATATTCCGCGATTCTCACATTTGCAGTAGGTAAGATGGTAGGTAAGTTATGTTATAATCTGATAAAGTAATCGTGGGACTCCTGTGTAGCGGCTACCCGGGGCGCCATATTCATGACCCAATTTTTCCCACTGTACGAAATCGCGTGGTCACGATTATGAACAAAGCGCACTGAATCTCTAAACAGTAATTTATTTAAATACAAGTCCTGGCATTAGTTAAATTGATATCATTGAAGAGACATTTGACTAAATTGCTTATAATTTAATTTTTCTTATCTAATGAAAGTATATGGGTATATTTTATCTATCAAAGTTCAATTCGGTCTATAAAAATGTTATTCCATATTTTTATTAAAGGATATATTTTTTTCTCTTTATGCTGAGGGGTACGTTTTTAAATTATGAGAATAAACTTATACATTTTTACTATATCGCACGTCATTCACGATTACGCATTGAAATCTCTTTCGTAGCCATTATAGAGGTATATGAATTTGCGTAAAATTCATGTAGGTGCTAATTTTAATTAAGTATTTTTTATTACATTAACTTTTCGTTTGTCAACCATTATTATTTTTATACAAACACAAGGTCGGATACTTAGCGATCTCTATAAATTGTGAGGTAAAAATATTTTCGTGTCAAATCAACTTCAATGCAATCAATTGTAGATTCTATTGTTATAATCTGCTCACACTAAGTTTGTACACCTTTATTATGAACATTACATCAGAACTGTTAAAGAATAGTTATTTAATACAACATAAAAAATCTATTCAATACTCGGCTAATACCGGACGATATAGATCGATTAACTCGAGCTAAATGCTAAAGTGATTTATTCGAACGTTTTATCTCTAATTATCGATGTTGTGCAGTGTTAAAAAATAGAAATTTACATTGTCTATGATATCTTTTTTTACTGACTACTAAAAGTTGGAGGTTATCTGCTAGTCGTGTCGTGTTTATTTTTTCTATCAAAGAAGGTACGTGTAAAAATATTAAGTATTTATACAAAGATAACTAGCGGTCACGTAATTGTTATTGTACAGAATTAGATTGTAGTTTACTTTTAATAGCTAACCGTAGACAATCGAGAACAATATTTATTTCTGATCGGAGGATCGCATTTGGTGTTACTGTTTTTTGTACCAATTTGCTTTCTACTCTAACTATGCTATCATGAAGTATTTTTCTTTCTTACTTTATATTACTGAATATATCTTTGACGCTACGCTTCTGATCCCATAATTGTGCCTATTATCTAGTTGATTTTCTGAATAACGCTGCAGAAAACTTCTTAACACGTAAAACTATGTTTTTTGTAGAATTTGGAAACCAAATGCAATAGAGTAGAGAGTAGGAGAGTAGTAATTCCTGTAAATTTCTTCCTCGAAAGTGTTCCGTTTCAACACATTTGCTTTAGTAATTTATTGACCTGTTTGAAACGGAACTGCACCTAGCGTTGTGTCAGTTTTAACTTAAAGCGCGAGTTGTCTAAACAATTTTGATTTGTCTTCAAAGCTCTTTTATTGTTTGTATTATGTTATGGATTACGACAGACAACCGGTCAGTTTTAATAAATATATTAGATAGATTTATTGACAGTAAAGTCGTAGGTTACCGGAGTGCCACCCACCTAACTTGACAAACTGTTACATTGCGATGTAAATTCCGAGCTTAATAAATTGTTATTAGATCCATAATGTTGTATTTTGTCTATTTATCATTTATCTTCATTACAACAAATAAATATCCCATTTCAGGGCTCGGGTTACATCTCATCATTACAGGAATAGAGGTCCTAGTTAGCCATGATTTGCAAAACTGTAGCTACATATAATAGCTTGACAATTTTAACAGATTTTGTAACCATAGCTGAAAACTACCCATACCGTTAATTCCTGAGCTTTTACAGTGCTGTCATCACTGAAATGGCTGTCCCAGGATTAAAAATTTGGGTAAAATCTTGATATTTACTCGGAAATTTATAAAAAAAGATAATGACGGTAAGATAGTAATGTATATATTTAAATGCTTAAAGATTAGCCTCAAAGCATCAAAGCGGATTTTTCTGCCTGTCTTCGCAGCGCCAGAAACCTCCCGCTAAGAATCGATTTGGTTGAATGCTAATTTCTAAGACGAAAGAAAGGTTAACGTCATAGCATAAGTCACTTATTTCTCGAATAGTTCGAAAGATAAAATTAGCATTAACAACTTCAATCAAGAAATAAACTGAACCAACTTTCATTTCATTGATGAACAATTTAGAGGTCTTTATATCTCAGGTAGCGTATAGTTCTCAGAATTGTTAAGCTTAAGTTGACTCATTAATAGTGCACCGCTCAATGCCTTCTCAATTTTATAATTAACCTTATACATGTAACCGGAGATCGACTTCTTATTGCTTGAGTTAGTAATAGTTTTTTGCCTAGGGCTCTAAACAGTTACCTAGTTTGTCGACTTACGGATTTTATTTCTTTCAATACACGTTTCAATGTATTAATTAATAAAGTATGCGAACAAACAGACATCCGTATCAATATATAAATAGTTGAAATTAAATGCAATAACGCGTAAAGTAGGATGCGTGGATAGAGCTCGCAGAAGGAATTTATTGCGAGTTATTCGTTTCTATTCAATAATGGAAAATGGTGACCTTTTCGCAAGGCGACGCTTACAAAAACAAAATGTAATAAATATAATTATAAAGAACGATTTACATTACCAAGAAATGCACTGTTGGTGCGGTCAGTTGACAGCCAATCTGCAGTTAATTACTATATCCTTATCCGGTGTTCAATAATTTCGTATTAGATCAACGAATTAAACAAACAGCATTGTAGGTAACTGACAATAGGAGTTTAAATAACTGAAAATAAGTAGTTCACGTCTTCTAACTTTTTTCTACTGTCTTCTTAGATGGCTTGTGTATAGTTGATGTGTTTTTTCCCTTACTGTCTTGTGGCTCTTGACTATTTTCAAGAAAACAAGAAAATTAATAGGTCTGAAATAATGTACCTCGATTTAGATCGGCAAAGGATTTTGTCTTTAAACGTGAATTCCATAGTCAACTTCTTATGCAAGCAAGATATTTCAATTTTGCAGATCAGTTTGTTACATTTAAAAATATGTACGAGTAGTAGAGAGGATGACTGATATTATATCTTTTTAAGTATCAGGGAGCAAACGTTGTAACGCGATGAGCTATAGACCTTGATATCTAAAGTCATGGACGCTTCATCAATAGATTCATTGATTAATTTCTTT
>LGAG01000491.1:383028-422056 GCA_001278395.1 Lerema accius
AGCTAGAGAACTTGATATCTAAAGTCGTGGACGCCTCATCGATAGATTCATAGATTAATTTCTTTTGGCGTTTGTAACCTTTTGGAACTGAGCTATTTTCTGCGCAAATACAAACGCTAAGCAGTAATGATTGACAAGTAATTTAGGTAACTACTGTTGTTGCATGACGCACCGTTACACTAAATTTGAGAATTGCAGCGTAATACAATAAACGCCGTACATTGTTTTGATATCAGGAATTTTATTAAAATTAATGGAATGACCTCTATACGGTTATACGGAAGTATATAAAACGTTTATACATATATGATTTATTTATATAGTTCAAATAAGTATAAAATTATATTACCAAAAACATTACCCATAACATCATGTTTAAAAATGTGATTAATATCTCATACTTTTAATGTAGCATAGGACAGACAGAAAAGGTCATATTATTCATTAATGTCCATGTTTTTTTTTTATTAGCTCACCTGATGTAGTAATGGAGAAATGTGGTACATTAAAACATGGAAGGGTAATTAATGTCATTACTTATAAATATTCCAAGTGATTTCGACTTTTTAAACTGATAAATTAAGAATACTGTTTGAAGAGTCGCAACTCATAGCAATACATTCTATCTGCTTAATTGTTTTCCATGGAATATTGTTTTAGTCATTTACGTATGTCATTTGTTTTTTAGTAAGAAGTTATTTTGATTGATTTTTCACTCATAGATGTTCGAAGTGTCAATTTAAAAATTGGTTTTTAATTCACTAACGATAATTTAATTGATCACATTAAACAAAAAACTTATAAGCGGCAAGACGAACAAAAAACGTACATACATACACGTATTCCATGATTGATGATCAATCCAAAAAAATGTCGTTATCGTCAAGAATGTTTCAACAATTTGCAGTCACTATGACAACCGTAAAAATTTCTCATGTTTACCAACACAACACGGATTTTACAGATTTATATGGTAAAGGTTGATAATGACAAGGTTGTATCCATCACTCTCTTGTAACCCTGTGTGATTTGTTGCAATTGTTGGTTGCAAGGGTTGTTAGAGCAACCTATTATTACTCGTATGACTAAAATGTTATAGAAAATGCTCTTAACTATTAAAACCATTTTTGTATGTTAATGAGAGAATAAAAAGTGTTTTTGTTAGCTATAATTAGTATTAATTAGTATTGGGTTCAATTTATAAACCCCATTTTTAGAATAATGCAGGCATATAAGAATTGCAGGCTAAATAATATTTACATAAGAACATATTTTTAACCTGTATTCCACAATAAACGAGATTTGATTTGATAATAATTTTGTAACGTGATCCTCATGAAACCTTACTGCCAAGTACCATATCAATTACCCCAGCCGGGAATAGTACCCGAAACCTTTTCCATACAGTGTCACTGCCACTGAGCTAGAGCCTTGGATCATGTTACAGCCAGTACACACATAACGGCTGGTTAACTTGTTTTAAATTTTAATCCACGTACAAATACCTGTTTTAAATCTGGAAGTAATTTAGCCTAGGTGTAGCCAGGGTGTACACTGTACAGGTAATATTACATAACCTTACTCTAGTTTCCTATTTATTAGCCAGTGTCAGAATCTATTATAGCTACACAGATTTCGTAATATTAAATAGCACAAGCCTAGCTTATTAATTTTGGTAATACATAACATAGATAGATAAACTTTCTTCGTAATTTTGTTCCTTATAATTTTACTTAAGGAACAAAATGAGTTTATATTAAACATGTTCGCTCAATAGACGTTACAAATACTTATGTATTGAGCTGACATATCGTAATAATAATTATCTAATATAATTTGAATTTTTACCTTTTTTATTTTCAGATATGTTTAAACGAATATTATTTTTAACTATCTTCCAACTTATACTATTAATTAATGACGATTTATTTCTAGAAATATAATTATTGGAATATTCGGTAAATTTAACAAGAACATCACTAATTAGTGAATAGTCGTACCTGCCGGTACTAGTGATTAATACTAACGATGATTAATACGATTAAATACAAGTATTATGTAAATGCTGTTATATAGCTGTTAATAATAATTTAAGATTTTAATGAGTATACTTAGGATTTCGGTAATTAACAAGCAGTGCAATATTAACAATATCTATAGAAATAAATAAAATTTAGACATTATAATTTTATTTGTTATATTAAAATTGCCGCTTTTTATCAAATGCATATAATCGTATGTACATATGTTGGTATGTACGGTACAAATATCAAAATAATATTTTACAATATTTGTCTCTCTGTCTATCTATCGGTTTGTCTGTCAGTCCGTCTGTCCATTTGTTCCGGCTAATCCCTGAAATGGCTCGACTGATTTTGACGGGACTTTCACTAGCAGATTGCTGATGTAATAAGGAGTAACTTAGCTTATTTTTTTACCTTTTGTCTTTCTTTTCGGCATAAGTATCCCGAAGCGAAGCGAGGACGGGTTGTTAGTATTAAAAAAAATAAAAAATAAAAATTACATTGATCGCCCTGAATTATCTCGAACAAGCGATACAATAGCGCGGAACTGGCTCATAGGAAAGACATCAACGACGTACTCTCCTTCGCCGAACAAGTTTGCAAACTACACGCATTCCTCAAACAACACTTTTAATGTCTTAATTAACAAGGAACAGATTATCGATATATACTATATAATTATCGTTCAGTATATTCATCGTACATTGCCATATTTTTGGAATTTTTTTAAATTTTACGGACTGGACTTCTAGAAAACGGAAATGCTTCGAAAAACATTTACGATAGTCGCTACGTAACCTTGGGCCTATTGAGCTGGAATTTTCTTACAAACGGCGTATATCTTTTCACACTTTCTCATATCAAAACGACCCTGAATCAACCCCTGTGTCCTGTGTCGTATTCACGTCCGCGCATCTCACAATTAAAATTACGGCATTGCACTTGCTGTCTAGTTAATTGTTTCCAATTACAAGCGGTCAAAGCGGGGTGTTACATATATAAGGGGGCTGGCTGTATCCAATCGACATTCCGACTTTGGAGGTGGTTGTGAACACACGTCGCTTAGGCGAAATTCTCGAGGCGAGTACTGGCTATCCAGCAGCGCCAAAGTTAGTTCGTTTGAGATCTCCAATAAATTTAGTATAAATCCCGTAATCATGCAGTCTATGGTGAGTTCAATTTTGTATTGTTTTCTATACTACGATTTATCTTACCCCATGTTAACTTTATTTATAAGTAGTAGATTAATATAATATAATATATACTTATATATAATGGGGTTGGATTTAAACAATATGGTTTTAGATCTTGCAGGTCAATTTTGCTTTATCTTTAACGCGGCCTATTCACGGGACGACATACGGAGATATATATTTTAATGGAATATAGAAAATAACTAATAACTAAATGTATATGTCTGTATAATAATACAACTAAACCCTTAATCAAACGTTCGGTTCGACTGTGAAATTCATATTTTTTGACATAGGCATTTTAAAAATGCCTAAAAGATGTTCGAGATGAATGTCTAATGTCATTTCAATATAACCGACCAAGCCTTGCAGAAACATTTAATTTTTAGCTGCATACATTTTCTGGTACCAGTAATAAACTCTAAAAATATATGGAAATACTGGGATAAAATTGACAAATTTAGTTTAATCGCCCATTAACATAATTCACCCGCTTAAGATTAGATTGATATTTAGAATCAATAGCCCCTATCAGAATTGGCGGGCATTAGGAAATATGAATATGTATATAATTCGGTTCAGAGCCGCACGACCTGACTATAATTTGTTCACGCCAAATAAATCGATCAGCCACTATTTCAACTAAATTGTCACTAAATTATTACACCTTTGGTAGCTTGCTGATAGTAGGCGGGTACCTAGATCCGTTTGTTGAATACCGCAAATCTATTTAAGCTACATAATTATATCATCAAGCACTGTTTGGTAATAAAAACTTATAAAATATTATTTATGAACCTTTATATTTTACGTTATCTGGTCCTAGATGTTTTGTGATAAAATCAATATTTTTTATGAAAAAAAAATTTAATTCCTGGTACTATTTGTACTTTAACAGACCAGCTATGTACCATTAAAATAGCTTAAAACTTTAAGGAAAAATTTAAATAAATTCAAAGAAAAAAATAATCATGTTTTTCTGGTAACGTTACAAAACGTCGATTTTAAGTCGAGAAAAATATTGGGCAATGAAAACAAAGGTTTAATTCATTGTCCTACAGATTATAAAGGTCATAAGGTCGAGTTAGATTGAAAGACCATTGCATATAGTAATTTATCAAATTACATTCAGGCCGTAACATTTAAACTAGTTAACTAATCTATTTCCAGAGGTCATTGTAACTTAATTTCCATATTGTATGAATCACTTTATCTTTCAATAGTCCACTCATCGTAACTAATAACCCTCCCAGTGCTGGGCTTGCGCAGTAAATAATGTCAGGACTATAAGGCATTGTCTAGTAAGCTGGCCAAGTACGGATTGGCTGTCTTCACAAGCCATTGAAATTTGCGGAGATGTGCGTAGGTTTCGTCATGATATTTTCCTTTTTAAGGGAAAGCAGCTAGGCTATCGTTTCAATTTATTTATTTTATACGCATAAATACAAAGGATATAAATCTATAAGTAACAGAAACAGGAAAAGAATTACAATAGTAGGAAGTAGAATGAAATTTCTATGAGGATGTTAGGAAAGGTCTGATCAGACCCGTTTCTAATCACGCCAGAAGTCATTGCACTAAGTGCGTAACTAATTCATCAAATACTATGTCAAGGTCTAGTTTGACAGAGAACAATGTATTTTGATGATTAATACAAGCATCCGGTTTATTAGTCGCCTACGAAGCTGTCGATACTTCTCTATTACTCATAATGCTAATTAACCTTTATGTAAATATTTGCTTTTCACTGCACTAAGTGTAAACATTTGTAGACACAAACCAATATAAGAATAATTACGTAAAAAAGGTTTAGTTTAAAGAGAGATTGGTATATTAAATGTACAAGATTTTGTTTGAGCTTGTTGTATTGTAAATGAGGCATTGGGCAAGTTCTACACAGTAGAGGAATCTTCGTAGCATCTTCAGTAAAACTCGTAGCGGAAATATTTGTCCGACTACAACTAAGTAAAACGAATAACTTAACACTTTTCCTTTTAATATTTACGGCTCTTTGTGAATGTAACAATGTTGAACAATGTAAGATCAATTAGGCCCTTTGTGAGATAAGGAGTGTAAAATTATAAAGCTATTAGCACTGGCGGGTCTAGATTGCACGTACACGTATTAACCACGATCGGCGCTATTAGACATTAATTTACATGTCATACTGAGCGCTGTTTATCATTGTTATAAATTTTGTATGGCAGCGGCATTTAATTAATTTACGTTGGGAAACTGATATTTTCAATCTAATATCTAGATAAATTCCCTATTTAAATTTAAAAACAAGTATTTTAACTAAGTTAGTTTCTTGTTAAACTAAGAGTGTAGCAGAGTTTTCGGATTTGGATGATTTCTGTAGAATATTGAAATATGCGTGACAGTTGCAAATTTCGATTGATTGTATAAAATTATGTAGTGACCTTCGCGAAACCATAACACTTCCTACCGCCTACCGCTTCCTCTTGCCCAACGCATTGCAATGGCCGACTGGTTGTGCACCAGTTCGTTGAATGATAATTCCGAACTATTGCAAAACAACGCTTTTGCAACTGAATGCAAAGGCTAGTCGATATGAGGTCCACGCCTTCAAATTATAGTACACTTGCTTTGTCTCAGATCTCTTTGAGTCATTTTCCTCGCAACTTGAGGGCTCGGCCGAGATTGTGTGAACTGCCTCGATATTGCCAAACAAACTTCTTGTTTATATTTACTTACATGGATTTATTTTTGATCGATACAAAAGTAGAGCAAATTGTCCACTTATATTACTTTAGTATCTAACGGCTAATACAAAATTGACCAATCATTGTTGTTTGAAAATCAGCTCGTTTAGAAAATCCAGCACTTATTTTGCTGTGTGCGTATTTGATTTGATGTTTTTTCCAAAATTCTTACGGCTATTTCAACAAAGTCCGTGTATTCTAATGCAATAATAATATTTTTTTATTTACATTACATATTTTAGATTCAACATTGTATTGTTAAAATGTCAGACCGGGCTTGTTTTACCAATGTTTGATCTTTAAGCTTAGTAGATACATTTACGTTGAGAATTGGACAATATACAATAAAGGGCTGCGGCTATCGTCGGTTGCGAAATCGTATTGTTTATGAATCGATCCGAACTATTTGTACGCAGAGTGCAGACACCTGCCCACAACTCGATCACGTTTGCGACGTGTTTGGTAAACGTTACTTATTGTACTGGAATAATTGCATCAATTTTCACATAAATGACCGGTTGCTGAATAAATTCAACACCCAATTTTCTTTTTTGCGGGGTGTCTGCCATTTACGCGATATTTTTTTCGTTACCATATTTTGACGAACTATAAATTATGATAGTGAATTCGATTTAAATCATGCAGCTGATCTTGTATATAGAGAGTAAAGTATATAACTTATAATTATGAGAAGCATTTATTTATCGTGCGCTAGTTTCCGATGTATTAAGACTATGACAGTGTTCATAGGTGATATAAGTGCCTATGTATAATGTACCACAATTGTTCATTACAAGATAACAGTGGTTAGGAATAATTAAATTAATATTTTTAATCAGTGTGATAGATTTTGCAATAATATTTTTATTGAAATTGCTCTAAAATGAAGTCATGAATGTATTCATTACTTTGTGGTCGTTAAACTAAAGTTATTTCCATTTTTAATGATTCAAGTAGGCGGTTAATTACGTAAATGTAACACGTTATAGTTAGAAACTCGGCAAGTACGCGTAACATTGAAAATTATTAAATGTTTTGTAACATCTAAATGACCAGTAAAAGTACTTCTAACCATTTATTATTTTAAATTACAATTTGTTTACAAAGTCAATATTATATTCTTAACATTGATTAATCAAATCCGATATTATTATACTGTAAGAAAATAAAATAGAGGCTTGCTACAACTATTCTTCATAACTATGTCAAAACTGTGTCTCAGATATCAATTTATCATTCAAAATTAATTCAGGACGTAAATCAATTCCTGTGGTTTCGGATAAGGTGTCGTGGAATTCGCGAATCTTAAGTACGCAGGTGGTCTAGATATGAGTAGGCGTAGAGTTACCAACTTATGTGCTTATAATATTAATTTACTTTTGTGCTTATTTTATATGTGGTATTGCTTCGGTAAATTGATACGATCGAAACGATACCAACTATATAAAAAAACGAGTGCAGCTGACGCACGTAGTACCCACTGACACATTTGTATATACGTATGTGACTAACATAATGGGTACTAAAATAAATGTATAAGATAATCGCCTGAATATATTAGTAATCATAGTTCTATCATTTTTGTAGTACCTATACAAAAATATATAACATACATATAACTAGTAAAATATCAGCTTTTCCTATAGATGTCATAAACATCAAAGACTTCAACGATCTGTTACCGGTTAAGAAGTGAGAAGAAAATTATAGGACAAACACAGACTAGTTACTAATTTAATATGAATATGGTTTCGTATTGAAATGGTTACTTATAGGGTTTCTTAGATAAATACTAAATTAATTATGTCACAGACCAGTGCTATAGTTCATGACACATCATTAATCTATCCAAACCGGTAGGTGGCGACACAAGTAGGCTAATTATACACCGCCTCTAAATTATTAATATCACTGGCCATTCTGCGTACTTTCCTACAAATATTTATCGGATCAAAAAAAAAAGAAACCAAAAACTGCACAGACTTACAAAACTTACAGAACTTCTGCTAAATTCATAGAGTAGTTGCATCCAATTCTATTGATTGACCTTACTTAGTATGGTAGTGTTGGTAGTAGTAGGTTTCTGTTTTAGATTTTAATTCGAAGTTAAAACATAAACTAACGTTAGGTTCTGATGATGAAACTATACCTTATGATATCGAACGTCAAATTAGGGAGTAGTAAATAGCAAGTGAAAGTAGCGTTTTAAGAATATTCAAACTATAATTATAATCACCCGCGAACTAGATCATTGAATAGAAATCAAATTGAAGTATTGCCCGAGTCATTAATTACTATGACTGTTCTGATTATAAGTACAAGGGTTTTGCGGCTTAATAGTGTTGTTAACGAGGCGTTAGTGTTGTACCCGGGGCAATATTTGTGAAATACGTGGTCGACCACATTCTGTCTCCTTGGTCATTAACTTAATTCATAACGACGTCATTGAAGCACTTACCTAGGTTTTGCTATCGTTACTACCTACATATTTATTATTTTATTAGAACTATGTATTGCACCGGTTCTAGTTAATTAGATAACTTGATCTTTATAAGTCGATAAGTTTTTATAAAAATGGTCATTAAGCGAGGTCTTATACTTGTTACTTTTATAACCTATTAGTGACATTCGCTGCAATAAGATACTGATATAGATAACTATAAATCGCGATATTCGCGGGGCGGCTTTCTTTAGTTATTTAAAAGGAACAAATCTAGATCCTTGTCTAACGACTTTCGCTTAGTTAGCTATAAACATATAAATTATTAGGTTATCTAGATTAATCGGCTACTTGTTTGAAGCTCTCTTAATGCGGCTGCTTTATCTGTCATCGGCTTACCAGTGCGTGCAGCTATGCCACGCCTACCAAGCTGTGTTCGGCGCCTTACTCAGTTATATAAACTTAGACCACAATATTAACTCGACAGCTGGGTGAGCTACCTTTCCCTGATACTAAATTCCATATACCAGCAGTTTTATAACAGGAAACGAATACTAAAGAGAAACTCTACTTTACAATAATTTCGAATACTTATCAATTTTTTGTATGGTATAATAGATATGTGCAGTACCTTCCTTTCTTCCACTGAGAAAACATGGTAATTATATCAAATCAAATTAACACATACACAATGGTTTTTCCCTCACTAAAAACGACCATCTTTACAATAAGTTAACTCTACGAATGTCAGTGACAGTCGCAGTAACGATAAATTACTGTAAGATAATAATTATATTATGACTTATAACTCTTCAGCTTGAGATTAAATTACCTTATGTTAAGTTCTCCCGTCATTTCACAGAGAATAAGCTATCCGACAATGCAAGTGATTTATACAGACGTATCTGGAAGTCAGTGTCTATTCCATTTGAATAGACCCAGTTCCCTTGACAGAATCTCTGCCGTAAATTACGTTTTAAAGTAAGATTTATATACCAGCTTTGCAATTTTGTATTAAAAACATAATTAACTAGTGTTTACATTAACCTACATACTGAGAATTAAACATCAGTGCGTAGTGTTAATTGAAATTTCACAATAATATAACAGTAATCGTAATAGATCAAAACCTTATCTGTTCATTTACATCTACAAGAGCGATGATGTTAGGAAATACAAAAATTTAGTTACATTTCCTTATTTTTGTTACACTTTTGTTATACCTCATTGCGCAACTGTTCTTATTTTTGTTTGTAAGTACGACTGCAACAAGTTCACACGAACTGTGCAGTTGTTTAGATCGTGACGAAATAGGTTTTAAAAATTTAATATGAACAAAGTGAAACAATCAGACACGTAGATACTAAAAGTGCAATGATTGTGTGAATAGTGGGTATAAAGTTATATCAGGTGTCTTGCTTTATGATCTAAGATTAGATAAAGTGTGTTTGATACACGCTAGCACGCAACCGTGCTTACAAAGTTTAAGCTTTGCAAACGGCCTTGTCAAGTGAGACGCGACTAATGTGGCATGGAGCTAAGCATGCGTAACAAACAATTTAGAATAGATAGATAACAAACTAATTCTTTTCGTAAAGATTTCTGAACTTCAGCGAACCGTGTAATAAATTTAATTTTTAACACAATGTCTAGTACGACATGCGAACGCTAACACCGAATTTTATTTCCGTGATAGATAATGTCATTGACCATTAACCTATAAATCGAAGTATTTCGATGTTATTTTAAATCTCTTATTGTGTTACCTTACTACTTTGAAAAGTTTATAAGATAGTTAAAAATTATAAGTCTTTATGTAAGTAAAATAAGCGAGAATAATTTTATGAACGTTATATTGCTGCTAAACTAGGCCATGATTTCTCCTACAAAAAAATTACGTTACCTACAATCGTATTTCTATGTAACAATAACAACCTGATTTTGCTATTATTTAGACATTACGAGTATTATTACTAGTAGATAGTAATATCGATGGCAGCTCCATATAATAGAGGCTGCCTCCGAGCTATAGGCACTACAATACAATACAGATTAGCATATAATATTAATATCACTTACCAAAACTTGAAAATGGTATGCATTAAGTGAAATCCTGTAGCGCTTCATCCCTTTATAACATAGCACTATTTCCACAGATTATCCTAGCCGCTTCCCTCTGCCTGGCGCAGGCCTCCTACTACGCGGGTCCCCCAGCGCACATCCAGCTGAGCCCTGATGGCAAATACGTGCTGGACACACCCGAGGTAGCGCACGCGAAGGCTGCACATTACGCTGCGCACGCGCAGGCGTCCACGGCACATGGCGCGTGGGCGCCCGCCGCTGGCGCTGGCGCATACCTCGCTGGACCCGGATACGCCGCTGGCGCACACTACGGAGCACCTGCTGCTGGTGAGTTTCAAAATATTTATATTTCGAATATTTCTCAAGAAAACCTTTTGATACATGTCTATAATGATTGTCTACGTGCCCCTGCTAATCCGCACTGGGGTAGTGATGTGGAATAGATAACCTGTAGGTTTTCACAATAATGCAGAGAGTCGTGTAATGTCGAGGGCCATTAATGGGTTTGGACCCCATAAATAACTGATACATTTATTAACAAATAATACAAGACAATTTATCTAAAGTATTATGTAGCAAATTGCATTAATTACATATCAGCCAATTTATCAAGAATGACATTTGATTGTTGATAATTGGAGTGCACATTTTCCCACAGGCCTCCTCAAATACGGCCCCGCGCCTCTCGCTCACGACGGACGCGTGATCGACACACCCGAGGTGGCCCACCTGAAGGCCGCTCACATCGCCGCGCACGCTAACGCTCACGCTAACGCCGCGCACGGAGCGTACGGCGCCGTCGCTCCCCTCGGATACGCCGGAGCCCTCGCTCACGGCGCGGGATACGCCGCCGGCTACGGCAAGTGGACCGGTCCTCAGGCCCACATCCAACTCACCCACGACGGACAGTACGTCGTAGACACCCCCGAGGTACAACACGCGCGCGCTTCCCACCTCGCGCAGTACGCCGCCGCCGCGCACGCCGCAGCCTCCGCCCCCGAAGAACCCTGGGGCCACGGTGGACACGGCTGGCACTAAATTCTACCTCTGACCTCGGCTTCCTCACCGCCTGATACTATTTTTATACAAAACTCGACAAAAAACCGAAAAAAAATGTTAAACTGTATAAAGTTGAACGTGATCTGATGTGTATAGCAATGTGACTCTTGTAGAGCGAACATGAAAATATACGAATAAAAAAAATTTATAATGTTTATTATTTTTTCTTACTTTCCCTTTGATAACTCTATTCCAACGAAGTAGTTGCTCGATTCCCTCCGAGAAAAACTACCAGAACGACCACTTACAGGACAACACAAGGTATTACCTAGAGTGAAAAAGAGATCAAAAAGAATTTCAATTTCAAAATAAAACACAATTCGATATAAAAGACCGATTTTCCTATTATAGAGCATACCTAACAGTTACGGGTCCAAATAAGAAGGGAGATTTCCTGGGTAATAGAATTCCTAAGAAATAATCACCCCTCCTTTTAGTAGCACTAATTCCTTCTACAGATGCCAAAAACATTTTTATGGATATGAAATTCCTATCAGAGTTCGCCCCAACACATTCGTAAAGAATGAACTTTACGAGTTAGTATGAGAATTAATTAACGGCAATTAACAATAACAGCTTAATCATTGTTATTTTGTCACTGTCGGCGTGACCAATGAGATATGAAATCTAAAACAGCCAGTACACAGCTACCAGTATAATCTAAGTTGGACACTGTTATCCACGAAACGTTGAGTTTCGTGTAATTTGTCTATCGCAACGAAATAGCTACGTTGCCCCCGTTACCATTGCATGTTCACGTCAATAACCCTTGTCAATCGCTCGATTGCCTATCGTTGTGAAACAAATTTCTACTTATACGCAAACACATTCAAAATTAGGATTTATTACCTATATCTATTCAAAAACGTATGTTACTATACGACACCTATATACTCATAGCTACATTACTAACGAACAATATGAGTAGAGGTCTCTCTTAGAATATTTCCTATCTTACGACTTGTCTAGTTGATAATAAATATAATTATTGTATAATTATATCATTAAATAGAGTTTCAAGGCGTATTTTATTGAAAAAAAATACTTACTTCTTGTCTCCCCATCTTTAACAGCTTATCCCCAAATGGTCTAATTTACATTTCGTATCCTTCTTTAATTGGTTGCAGGAATTATATGCCAAATTTTAGAAGTGTAAAGCGAATTTCGATTGTGATCAAGAGCATTTTTGTTGACCGAATATCTCTTTATTTTGACTACCCAATGGACCACCAACCTCACATCAAAATTGGTATTGGTTATAGATACGAGTACGTACTTAATAAAGAAATGCTACTTATTTTTCTCTTTTATGTCAGTCAAGCATTTGTATAAAAATAGGTAGAGTCGATAAGAGAGATAAAATATAGGTGCATAGTTCATTTAAGAGACCAGAAAAAGTTTTTGTCCTAAAGGGCACAATAGATCAAATTTTCCTGTGGGAAACAAAGAGCAAGGTTCCTTTACAAAAAGGTACGAACGAAATTAACGAATTTTTCCATTTTGAAATTGTAAACTAATTCCACATAATTATTAGGCTTCGGCCAAATTCATGAAGAAATAATGCCAGTTTCATCAATATTCATTAAAAGTAACTAACAAACTAACTTAGAAATATATTAGCTGTACTAAATGGTAGACTTTAAATATTCGTATAAATTAAATTAAACATGAAAATAAACATAATGAGTAGATGGCTGCCTACAAAAAATGCCTAGCAAAAGTTTTAGAGTATAATGTTACTCATCCAGTGTTTTAGTAACATAGGTATTATATTATACCTATGTTGTTTGAGCATTTGCTAAGAAATATAATATTTTTACATACGCATAAATATTATCTTATAGATGTACATTTGTCTTCAGATAAATTAATGAACTTACACCAGTAAAGTGTTCAATAGTTATTAAACGTTTATATCATTGAATAATTCATCAAAATTAGACAAGCACTTTCATGATCCTACCTATTATTTAATTGCTCTTCAAATTTTACAGGCGGCGACGCGACCTCTTTACTATCGTCTACTTACTGTACGAATGCAAGGATTAAATAAAAGGATTTTTGGGATACTTCTAGATAACGGGTTAAAAAAAAAGTTTTGTACGATACATCTAGATAACGAGTTACGGGATACGGGTAAGAGATTTTTTCTGGTGGCTGGTGTAACCTGTTGAATAACGGACAAGCTTACAGCGCCTAATTCTTCATGCTAAAGAAAACTAGGCTCTGTACCATACAATCTAATTCCCTATAAAACTCACGCCTGGTTGTAGGATATTTTATCCAGCTGGCTACATTTACGTTACTTTTCTTATAAGTAAAACTTACGTATTTCGGTTGCAATGTTGGAGATTCAAATAAATGTCTTCAGCGTTTCATATTTGGCTAGCCTCAACATTTAATACCTGTGGTAGAGCAGTATTACTGATGTTCATAGGTACTAGGTATAGACTTATAAACTGTTTGGACCTATTACTTTAAGTTATGAAGACCATGAACTAACTACTAGTTCAATGTGAATTGGTGGAGCCTGAACTTGTTAATAGCAATACGTCAAATGTCGCGCAATTCCGCATTTTTTTTAATTATGCTTAACATTATTAGCAAGAACGACAATTTGCGTTCCAAATGTGTGAAGTTATAATAGTTATTTTACAAATTTTAATGATTTGCAATCATTGGTAATTGCTTTAGTTACGGAATCCTACAAAGACTGAGTTACGACAACTCGAGTTAACGATAATGCAAAATGAATTTCCTGAATTAAAAATATGTGGGACAAATAATTAATTAATGTAGATATATGTAATTATAAGGCATATTTATAAGGTAATAGCAATTCCACAAGCATAGTAAGGACGGAAAAACTAATAGTAGGTTTCTTACTCTAAACTCCCAAGTATATTTTTGTACGGTAGTTTTATTACGATAATGTTGCAACGAAATAATATTTTTAATTGCATATCACCAAAACTATGAATTATTACGTAAGTGTCAAGATCACATAACATATACTAAGCATGAACATACATTACTTAACGGTATATTGCCAAAAAACTAATCATATCCTTATTTTCAATACGGTGTCTGAGGCAAGTACCTACCTACACCGAGATCCTACATCAAAAACTTGAAATTATGCTTACGGTGAGGTTTGTATGAAATAATCGATAGCACGCCTAATTTACTGTTAAATAGGGATCTTTATGGATGTTTACTGTAAATGCACATTAATTTTACACGTGAGATAGGTCGAGGAAGTCACGAAACTGTCACATTCATCAATGTCGCGTTAGTATCCGGGTATAACTAAACACAAAAGACACAAAAAGTTGGTACTATTAGTAAGTATTTAAGTAAAACATAACAAAAAGCCGGTACATCACTGTATGTTAATGATCCAAAGCTCGGAAAATACAATGACATCACTGTCATACGTTACCACAAAAAGCTAGTTTTCTTAATTGCGTTACCAAAACATTGCTCGCTTGGAGCAGGTATCTTTTTTGTTATCAGAGAGGAAATTACAGATTCCCTGTTACTATGACTCGCATGGGTGATCGAGTGTGATTTTGTGCGTTTAATAGCATAAATTAATTGTTCCTACTGGTGAAAAAAACTTGAAGAAACTTGTATTGTAAGTTAGTTAACTACTCTAGTGCAGACTAAGGCAGTGTAGACTATGACCAAAGTAGAAGACGTAGTCTAATTGCTTATTTCTTTATAAGCAATAACTGACCACTTAACGAAATTCGAAACAGAATTTTAATAAATTAAATTACTATCGTATTTGCAGAGATGGAAAAAGACCCAATGAAGAAAACTCTCGAATTTCTTTTTTTTAAAACATCCATTTCTAGGGTTCCGTACCTAAAAGGTAAAAACGGAAGCCTATTACTAAGCCTCCGCTGTCTGTCTGTCGGTCACCAGGCCGTATCTCATAAACCGTGATAGCTAGAAAGTTAAAATGTTCACAAATTATGTATTTCCGTTGCCGCTATAATAGAAAATACTAAAAATAAAAAATATTAAGATAGTCCCCATACAATACACGTGTATTTTTCGTATTTTTATGCTCAATATTAATAAAGGTAGACGACCGCGACGCTTTAAACTTTCACAAAATATTTAATTGTACGAATTTACAAATAAATAAAAATGGAGTAAATATTAAATGGGGGCTCCCATCGAACAAACGTAATATTCTTTTATAGATTATGATACGGAACCCTTCCCTTCGTGGGCGAGTCCGACTCGTACTTGGCCGGTTGTTTACAAGATCATCTTACTTTGCGACTTGGTGTGATAATGACAAATGCAACCTTTGCTCCTCTCAATGTGGTAAGAACAATCATGGGTTTTTGATATACATATGCTTACAGTACTTATACAATCGTACACGCATTTCAATAGATTCCTGTGTTGCGTATGAAAAAGAAACATAATCAAACATTACGGGTCCGAGAAGAAACATGTTGTATGTTACTGTATTTACTACATATAGTTACATATTCGCGTTGTATAGATATATGAAAACCACATAATTCTGTATCCTTCGTATTACGCATGTTCAAAATGTAAAAATAGCACTACGGGAAATCCAATTATGCTGAACAAATTGTCGTCATTGTGGAAAGGAGGATTATGAAAGTTGCTGTATTACGTAGACTGTATAAATATAAAATAATTACTAATGCATTATACGGGTACCTATTCAATGACTACGATAGGTATTAATATTAAAATTGAAACTTTACGTCTATGTTTTTTCATTCCTGTCTATGTCAATGTCGATATTTACGTAATAAGGTCAAATACCTTTGAGATAAAAAACTAGGTGCCTGGGAAAACCTTGGTTTAAAGTAACATTATACATGATATGACAATTATACATACAATATCAGTTCGAACCTATCAGTTACGTTAATATACGGAGCGTAGTAAGCGGGTTACGACCCTACTGGTAGCTAATCATATTAGATTTTTATGACGATCATATTTACCTCATACGAGTATATCGATGCAGGTACTTGTGTGAACCTAGCTGAAACTCGTATTTAATAAAAGATTGGGTGCAATTTTAAAAACCCACTATTAAAAGATTATTTAAAATAATTAGACACAGTTAATGTAAAAAAATCATGCAGGTAAAACATGCTTTTGGAAATTATGCGATTTTGGTTTTATGCCGTTTTTTGTTTTTAATTTTTTTTTAATGTCTCAATGGATCACTAATAGTAGGATTATTATAAAAAAGACCATGAAATTATTAGGTTAATCGCAGAGAAGTTAGAACTAAATGTTTATGTATATGCCCCTATGGTTTGAAGCTATATTGTTTGACAAGCAGGGGCATTGCTGATAGCTCTTAATTTTTAAAGTAATATTAGTAATTAGTATAACATAACCATTCATTTTGTATTCAAATATCAGAACCAAAGACCTAGAAAAAAGAACAGAACTTTGAAGCAGCTTTATAATATACCTAATCATTACTTTATAGTCCTATTTCATGCTAACTTTTCAGTAGTAACAAAATTGAATACGCGTAAGTAAGGCGTTCCCAACTTAGATTAAAACAGGAAACCCGTTTTGTAATGCCGTGTTTGCATGTTTGAAAATGATTCACACGTTCATTACACATTTATTGGTTTATTGTTAGTAATAAATCGGTTAAACTAAGCTCACGACTTAAAATCCCGAGGAGAATGATCATGCAAAAATTTAAATTAGTGTGATGATAACACTGTGATTCATACAAGTTATATAATGACTTTGGCTTCTCGATAAACAATAATAAAAGTGTACTCGGTAGATTTCGACTACAATATTTACATTATAGACACATCATAAAAACTTCATTGTAAGTTGTGAGACACAATATTATTTGTTACAAATTTAGATTTTATTAAAATACTTTTACTCTTTTTTATTTTACGATCCTAATTGTAAGTTCCTTTATTACCCCCGTAAAAAGCTGATTCAGGTACCTCTGCGGGGGTAATTACCCCTAGGCTAAGAACCCCGGTCCTAGGGTCATTGGTTTGGGTAGGATGTTTTTTGTTACCAAGTGTCCCGTACCTAATAGCGTATTATTCAACAGATTTATAGTGTTAATAGGCCGACTGAAATATAAAACCCAAATAATAACAGTAACAATAATAGTATAAGTGATATATGGTATTTAAATTGTTTTTTAAACCTCTGTTAAAATATTAATTTTTTACGAGTTGTAAATCAAGTATGTAAAATATTTTTTCTGTGATTAACGTCATAAGATGATTTTTACACAACTCTATCAAGCGCCTCAGTTCTCTATAACTCACGACACGGTCATAATGACAATAGATATTAGTTATTTGTTACCTCAATTAAGTACACACAGATAGGTGAGTGTTAAAAAGTATACATACACACTGTGACCATGTTTGAGTCTATATTGAAAAAGTAATGATATCACTAAAAACCATAAATAAATATTAAGTAAAGTGCGATTTTCTACATCAAGAGGAGAGTTAATTATTAGTCAATATGAGCGAAAAAAACAGAAGTATTTTTTTTCTTTTTTATTGTAAATTACTAGATATTTATTATTATTTGTTGTGTTATTAGAGTAGGTTCCTACCTATAGTTATGGATTGTGTTTTAATTTATAAAGTATGAACGATGCGATGTTTTATAATGGCTTAATTTGAACTCATCTATGGGAAATCCGATGCAATACAAGATTATGTACCTATTATGTTTGTATATCTGCGTTTGATATGAAACGTCAAGCAAAACATATCGTTGAACATGGTTTGTCTTTCAGCACGTATTTAACATGGCTTCAATGACGTCATGGTATGGGTAAATAGGTACTATTAAAATATTAATATTTAATTATTAATAGCGGGAACTTGTACTAATAGGGAAAATTCTGGGGTTTCTGAAATATTTTAGGTGATGTCTAGTAAAATTCAAATGGACTTTTAGGCTGCGGCTACAATTTCTTAGTATTGTTTTCCCCAAACGAAGTAGGGAACAGTGATATTTACAGGAACTTCGAAGTAGGTAATCCGAGAATTAATTTTAAAATAAAGAGCAGATTTGAGTTTACCCCCTGCTTGTATTTTATTTATTAATATTGAAACTTATTAAACCACAAATAAGATAATGAGATAAAATTAATTATTATTCATTATTAGAAAAGTGTGTTTGGTTTACTGTGCTTTCTCGATAAGGACAGGATAATAAAAATTGAACCACACTAGTTCCTTCGATTATAATATAATAAATTACATTTTTACGTATTCAACTGTGGTATTTATTTTATACATACAACGTAATATAAACAGCATTAATTACATAGTTAATTTAAAATGCGCTAAAAACGTAGGTAATCAGCATCCGATTGTTTTATTTTCTTAGAAGACCTTTCTTGTGTTCGGTTGTCGCATCGATCACTCAAGCAATGTTCGGTACTCCTTTAATCCGTTAAGTAATTTTAGGAACCTTTTAGGAGATTAATATCTTGATTTTTAAGTATTCGACCTTTCCTCTAAAAACATTTGGGACTATTGTTTAATAAAAGACAAAGTAAAAATATAGGGTAGATATAGATCTATTATACTAGAGAGTAGAGATACAATGTATACTACGTGAATTATTCTACAAAATTCTAAAATAAATAAATGATATTCCAATAAAATCTGTTATTACTTCAACCTACCGCGTTCCACGGTGTGCATATAAATATAATTTTGTTTTTTTAATACAATATTTATTTAAAAAAAATCTAGTAGGTAGATGTCATATTTCATTTGTACATACGATATTTATTTTTTAAAATTCTAGTAGCTATCATATTTCATATAAAATATTTAGTTATTTTAAGTTTACATTTTTGTCTACAACTTATTTATCAAAACATTCCGAATAATTAATGACTGGATGAAATGATTTTTAATTTTAAAATTACTTGTTTGTTGATTTAGGTACCTATATTAAAAATTTTAATAACTGGTTTTAATATTACACCGATAATATTTTTCGATACGTGTAGTGGGCTACGTATAACGACTTATGGTGATATTAAAATATTAATTTATACACGAAATAAGTGTCCTACTAGCTACTATTTATATTCTTACAAACTATCTTGAATTCGAAAGAAATATTACCAAATCGTTATCTGATAAACTTATAAAGTGGCACAGGTATTGAGAGAAAATTAGGTCAAATTGTATAAAATCGCTTATAACCGTATCATGATTAAATATATTTATTTACTCGTAGTCTGCAAACGTGCGTAAAAGTTTCACGACCGCAAAAAAGGCTCTCAACCTTATCTCATATGAATTACGAGTGAAAAAGCAATAAAATCCGTATTTACCGGTGCGTTTTGCAGTGTAACACTATCACCAATACGTTATCTCAAAGTCCTTTATTTATTATTCAGTAAAAGTTGTCGCATCCTGCGACGGGTGTGTTGATAATATTAACTTTCAGTTTTCACTTTTGTTTTAGGACAATGCACAATCAGGTCAAATTGGCATAAATACTTATAAATAAAGGCGGTGAATGTATACATTTTACTTGAGCAGTTTAGTACTGCAAAGGGTCATTAAGCTGTCGTACTCGTTTTGTCAACAGAATGTTTGCAATCGTTAAACCGTTTTGTAGGCCTTTGAGCCTAGACCCTCCAACATGGTATAATATTAGCTTTGACCCCTAATTGTACAATAAGTATAGGAACGTGCATATAGATTTCGACTAATTTTCTACCCTACTATTTCTAGTAATTTAAAAGCATCTAATTTCAAGATTCGATTCCTTCCAGACCAGATATTTATGTGACTGTAATTTTAACGATCCGGTATTTTAGTTTGTAATTATATCGTATTCGTATATAGAGGTACCATCACTTAAATTGTTGTCCCAGGACAAAATATTTCAAACCCGGACATTAAAAAAATAACATGTTTTTCTTATATGCTAATGCAACTTTGTGTGAATATTCGTACTTAGAATATTCGATGAATCACATTAAAATAAATGCAGGTAGACGAAAATAGATTCCTTGAATTACGTCATATTTATTAGAATTTAAGTTATTACATGAAGGACTTATGATTACTGTGTAATTAAGGAATAAAATAGATAAGGAAAATCTTTTGTTATGATAATTAGAAGGTAGGTACCTACATTAGGTACATCTCAGATTATTACAATTGATGCACAAGAAACCGAATTCATTGTAAAAATGTCCAATCTACATAAAGCCGCTTAGTTTTTTTTACATTAGTACAGTTCATAACAGTAAGTGTTTATAAGGAATTAATTATTAGATGCTGAACAAGAGAAAGGGTCTCAAGCAAAGGAGGTCAGTTTTCAGCATTCAAGTTGACAATATCAGTACCGTAGTCAGTGAGTCAAGAAATCTTATGCAGGAGGCATTAATCCTTCATATTAGACTCAATCATGTGCATCACGAGCAAGGGACGACAGTACATAAAGGTAATATTTAACAAGCAAACAGCAATAAAATTTTGTTTTTTTTAAAGTCCGACCATAAAATATTAACCGTTTTAAAAAAGGATTTTTGTAGTTGACTGTACTAAGTAACCTCACATTTTTATGACCGTGCGAGTTGACGACAGAAGAGAAGTGCCAGGTCGCTCGATCGTGCCAGTTTTTACCGTGCGAAATGACAAAAAAACTCGATTAGTAGACCTACTGTCATCTATTAATATTATTATATAATTACTTTGCATTTATTCGTATTACACTTAACAATCAAAGAAATGGTAGGAAGCCTGCAGGGGCTGCGGTGTCAGGTTCTCAAGCGAATTTATAACAAGTTACTAATAGAACGAACGCGATGATGAGCGTTTATGTTGTGTGATGATTTGAATGACGATGACGGTTCAAAATGTCGCCGCTGATCTTCTTTATAAACAAAGGTGCGTGCGCGCAGCCCGTGGTTGGTCGCGCGTCCGCGAGCGCGCATCTCATTTCCGCGCTTCCGCGTTATGTATTAAAATATTATTTATTTTATTTTTAACATATTAAATTTAAATTCTGTGCTTGTGATATTGCTGTGATAATTTTTTAGTGGTAAGAGATAATTTCAATTTAATTTATGCGATAAAAATTACTTAACATTATTATAAAAGAGCGACTAAAATTTTGTTACACCTAATTAATTGTAAGCAAATATTTAGTAGTCATTAAATGTGCCGCTGAACGTTAAAATTATCTACCTAATTTGAAGATTCCGCGGACGTTATATTATTTGGAAAATAACTGGTCTTATAGCAAAAAAAGGAGGCTTGATAACTAACTGCGATTTTATTAACCACCAGTATTTAAAAAAATTAAAACAGATTCTTTAAAACACGCATTACGAGTACCTAGTTTAGTATATTTATTTTGTTATGCCTTAGGTACTATTGATATAGACAGCACAAAGTAATGACAATATTAACTTAATTTTTTTGGAATTATTATCAGTTCAATGACACTACAGAAACCGGTAAACTGATTAAAATGATAATGACCATATCTATAACTTATAGGAGACTGTATCTTAGTGCCTCAGTTCTGTTTCCTTTAAACGAGATTTATAGCTGTATCATCTACATAAAAAGATCTAGATTTTAAATTAAACAGTTTGGTCTTGATGTTCAACCTCAATTAGGTATACTCAAATACACCTACCTCAATAAGTCCTACTTTTGTTTCGATAAGATCTTACAGAAAAAATATTTTGATTACATTGCACATCCTATTACAAGTTAGATTTCGGTTGATGTATTTATTGTGGTGAGACACTGCAAATAAGGATGTGTTACTGTACCTCGGTATGTGTACACAATGACTATTAAAAACGAAAAGATCCTTTGATCATGCATTTGTCGATATTGAATGTAATTCTCATAGTCGTTACATTATTCAGCGTTAAGTTTTCCATGTTACCACCCTCTTTACTAAACACAGGCTTCTCACTCTCACTGTGTATACAGTGTGAATCTTCACTATGTGCACATATTGAAACTGGCGTAATTAAAAACATTTTGTCAAAAAAAAACTTACGGATTCTATGATCTTTTGAATTTTTTTTGGGAATTGAGCACCTTAAGTAAATAAATTGCTATAACTATTGTCATATACATCATATTTGGTTACATATTATTGGGGGTTTTTAACGAGTAGTTTCCCTTTTTAAAAAGGACGGTAGCGCGAGCTTGTGCCATCTAGAGATAATATCTACCCAATGTTACTAGGTAGTAGATAATAATAAGTCCATAGTAATAGTCAGATCATCAGATGCCCCGTCTGTTCCTCGTCTTTTATTGCCTTAAAAAGTAGATTGTATTTTCTTCGTTTTTACAATATCACATCAACTTGATCTTCTATTGTTTTTTTGTTACCTTCTTGATAATATTTTCAAGTTCAAGGAACATTTACAATGTAACGGACTGTCGCTTTCTTCAAGCTCGGCCAATCGGCACGCGTCACTTGGAACCGTTAACTTATGCACGTGTTTCGTCGTTGGCGACAACAATAATTGAAAATGAATGTCTACTTGAGCCTAGATTATATAATAAGTATATACTGATATTGTATGTTTTGTATTTGTATAGTAAGTGTCGTAGTCTAATATTTAACTCGCTCTTCGCGAACATGTGACACATCTAAATCTGCCTGATATCCCACTCGATTAATATATTCAAGTTTCCTTCTCTGATTGTCTATTGTTTCAAATCTATGGGAGGAGTTAGAACTTTTGTATGACAAATTTATGACCCATGTAGTACAACCATGGGTTGCGATTTAGGAGAAAAAAGTCCAGAATACGAAAATAAGTCAAGCAAACTTTACGTTTGGAAGTAACATGTAGCTTATAACCACATCTTGAGTAGTCCCCGTAGATAATTAAGAAGAAGCAGTTTTAATTGCAGGCTTACACTTATTCCAATTGCTTACTATTTATTTAATAATGTAAGCATGATGTCTAATAAAAATATTGTATTTTTCAGGTACAATTTAAGGCAAAAATATGATACGGGCAGCAGAGGTAAATATTCCAACAGTTTTGTGGTAAAATTATGGTTGATCAGTTATTTATTTATTAGCATACAAACTATAAGTAACTATAACCAATTTGAACATCCAAATCGCTTATAATTATACCGCTTCCTGTGTATTTTTTTCTGAATAAATCAAGTTGAATTTTTAGTATCACCATCTTGAAGAACTTAGTTTTTGTGGGCAGTAATTGTTAAATAAATGATCTGGGCCATTATGCTATTATTACGTATCAAAAATTCGGTCGTTCATCTGATTCATAATTATTGGATTATCCCGGATCGTAACCGCAACGAAAAAACAGAGTAGGTAATCTATCCAAATACTATTTAGATCTATTGTGTCAGATCTTTGGGTGCTGCATAATAAAACTAACTTGGTTCATATTTTTCTCTAATTAATAACACTAAAACATTGGTTTATAATTTTTTGTACCCTCTAATTTACCTAATTTTATTATTTTCCGTGTCATTTACATTACAAATAAAGATTTACATAATACATTTACGTAAACCACAGAGCAAGGATGTATCTGTATACATTCCTTCCGTGACCAAAACTAACATTACTCATTTGTTTTAGCTTCTATAGTAAAAATAAACCTTGCACACTTCAAAAAAATTTACATAGATCATATTTTTTTCTTTTACGAAAAAGGGCTCTATATTCCGCCTTTAATAAGATTTTATAAGACGGCGTATTCTATTATAAAGTAAGTAAATAGTGATTTAGTTAGTTATCTAATGGTAGTAAGTACATCACGATTTTTATGCAAACCTCATGTAGGAACAATCTTTAATTACTATAATAATATCGCTCTGAGTTCTCGTAAGTATACCTAAGTTTCATTAATGGAATTACAAAGCTTCAGAAGGGTCGAGAGCAACTTATTTCATCGCATTGTTTGTTTATTTAATGTAGTAGGTATCTACTAGCTAACTATTGTCATTATCTCACTAATTATACCTACATGTCTGTAATGATTTATCAAGTGTAAAGGTACGATTAGGTACGTATGGAAAAAACTTACAAAAACCTGATAAAAACTTAAAATTGTCATAACAGTGACGCTCAGGCTAATTGACTAAAATAAAGACGGCTTAAGTTACTTTGGGAATAATATGGAGAACGTTTATACGCAGATTCTACTATTTTCATGGTTCCGCACACAAAATATACTAACGGAATCCAATCGGACATTATACTAAAACTTTGAACTCTATTACCTCTCTTTTCATTGGTCACAGAGCTCTATCTCTTAAACTGTAATTAGTAGTACATTTCATGTTCACAGAATGTAAAACTATAAAAAGTAAATTAATATAAAGGCAAATATGTGAAGTGAAAAAAACATTTACAAAGTACCTAAAAGCAACCACAGAACTACAGACTTTCTGATATTATTTTATTTAAAAATCTATAAGTAATTGTAGAACTTTAGTTTACTTAATACTTATAGTTGAATATGTTTGTGTCATGTCATTTGTTGATGTCAATATCTCGTTTTCATAACTTTTTGTCTATTATTCATGCATTGTAGTTTAGCTAACAATGACATTTTTTCTAATAATATCCGAGATTCCTTCATTAAATTATAGCTGCAAAATTCCTACGATGACAATGTGCACATTTTGTAATTCTTTATAATTGATTGTTAGGAATGGAAGGTGATTTAAAATGAATATTTCCTTGTTGTCAGAGTAGAGTAATTAAGTTAATGACTCGAAAATTTACATCTTAATGATTGATATTGATGAAAATGATTTATTACAATATAGGCAGGCGATGATAGTTTAATTGATTGAAATTCTATCTCCATCAATTTTATAACGCGTAACAATTTGGGGCATTAAAAGCCACGGAACATCGAAGTAACACTTATTCACTATTATTTTCATTTTATTACGGAAATACTCGAATTATGTGAATGATTACTACCACAACAAAGCAAGCATGTAGGAACCACAGATGTAGGAAATATCGACGGCCAATAAGACATCATCCTTCCGCTCTTTCTTGAATCCATTTTAACTCTACCTTCTTTGCTGATTTGGTCTGAGCCACAAACAGAAACGCTTAAGTCACCCCGGAGTAGATACTTTGAGGGTAAAGTCTATTCTTTGTCCCAATCCTGGACGTGGTTTATCTGTGCCGAGTTCTATTTTACTCCGTGGATAGATTAGCTTGAAAGAAAGACAGAAATCCGAATATCCGAATAATAATAATGTTAATAGGATGTAAATTTAATATTTTTCCCACAGCAATGTCCGTGTCCAGTACAAGAAGTTGGTCCATCGATGGCTCCGGCGTGTTCCGGCCAGTTCCTACTGTTCATGAGTATATTGGAGTCCTTCATCAATGGACGATGTGACCTCGCGGATCCGTGTAACCGAGTCATGGATTCAGACACTTTGTCGGACAACTATGACTTCGTCGTGGCTGGTGGCGGCACTGCAGGGGCTGTAGTGGCTGCGAGATTGTCAGAAAACCCACAATGGAAGGTAACTTACTTTTCGGTAATACTGATAGCAGATTTTGTTGAGCCAACTGATGAAATGTATAGGTATTGTACCTATCCATTAAACTAAGCGATTTATGATATGATAATAAGGAACATACCTACCTACTTTTATTTTTGATTATATAGTAGATTTTATTTTTGATTTGATAGTAGCACAAACACGTTGTTAACGTTGTGTTATTGTATCACTTTCTTGCCTCCTAAAGCTGCCATTCATCATTAGTGCTTAGTGCTTAGTTAGTTAGTAGTTAGTTGTCTGACATAAAAATGGCGTATGCATTGCAAGTGCCTCTTTTATAAAACAACACCAGTAATTGAAATCAAAAATTGTAATCAATAACAATAAGTTATACGAGGCTTTAGACTGCTATTCCTGTGAATATCAATCTTTATTGATGGATCAACTATTTCCAGGTGCTATTGATAGAAGCAGGCGGAGACGAACCAACACAATCGTCAGTACCGGCGTGGGTGACCGCGTATTGGGGCCGAGAAGAAACCGACTGGATGTACTACACAGAACCGCAGACTAAAGCTTGTTTAGCAGACGGAGGGAAATGCTCGTGGCCAAGAGGAAAAATGCTCGGTGAGCACTTATCTTAGGTCTTGATTAATTTCACGATCGTGACGAGGAAATAAACTAGTTATTTCAAATAGGACAATGCAATCAATCAACAAGTTATCTTTAATCAGGTAAAGAGATCACATATAGCACGAAGCAATAATCTTCACTGCATTGCATAGAACTAAAGTACCTATATCTCATTCAAATATAATAACGAAAATGAATTCGGGAAATTACAACCTAACAAATGTCTACCTAAATTGCTGGAATTTTCGAGTCTGTAGTGGACACGTCATGTTAGCACAATAACATGGAATCAGCATGCAGAGCACTTTTTGGTTGTTGGTTCATTCGTGACATTCACAACAAGTGAATCGACAACTTGTGTATAGTTTGGTTAATAGGTATGTAAATATCCAAGTATTTAGCGAAAGCTGGAGCGCAAAATCCCACAAGGCGTTTCTTTACGAGCAACAGCGCGTCAAAGTGAAACGAAAAGAAAGCTGTGTTTTACGTACGGGATTTTCGAATACATTATAGAATGGATTGGATTTGTTTGGTTTGCGAATAGTCCTCGTCTAAAGTATAATTATGTCTGATGGTAAACAACTAAGGGCGATTACAGATATTGGTAGGTACCATTAATAAAACCTTAACATGTCAATAATAATACGATTTGGACATATTATGAGTGATAGAATATGGTTATTATAGGAATAGTTAGGTAAGGTATCCGGATAGGTAGTGTAAATTCAGTAACCCCTATAAATGTGGTTTGGCTACCCAATGCAATGGGTTGTACCTACCCATAGACGAAATTCAAAATATATGGGTAGATATGTATTTAGAGAGAAACGAAACAGGTTTACCTGCACGACTAGTTATTTCAATTGTCGCAAAAATCCTAAACCGATCTCGATGTGAAGAATTCCATTAATCAAATGAAGGGTTAAGGGACTATCTGCCAGTCGATTGATACAGGCTCGTATTACGCAACACGATTCCTAAGATGATTTTTAAAATCAAATATGTAACGAAGACAAATACCGAGAGTAGGTATAATACCTATTAAAAAGGACAAGTGGTGGACTATGGCCTGTACCCCTCATACTGTGAGAGTATACCTGAGCCCAGCAGAGGGATAGTTGTGGGTTGCAATGATGATGATGATGATGATGATGTTGAGGACAAGTTAAACGGTGCTTCAACAACAGATACCGTACCTACAGTAGAGTCAGTAAATACTATCTTTATCCTCAGGTGGTTGCAGTGTGATCAACGGTATGATGTACATGCGAGGCCACGCGGCAGACTACGACGGCTGGGCGGTGAACGGCGCCTCTGGCTGGTCCTGGTTCGACGTGCTGCCCTACTTCTTAAAGAGCGAAGACAACAAGGAGTTAGGAAACGGAGGGTCTCGAGAACACCACAGCGCGGGCGGACCCATGCCTGTGCAGAGGGTATGTAAACCGCTTTAATGTTCATTGCACAGACCCATAAAAAAGAATAGACAGAGCGGTCGTATTACCGTCGTAAGTGACGAACAAACATCCGTCACTTACTCGCCGTTTACTACCGAGCGGCCGACCTTATGTTGGAGCGGCTCCATATTTACGTTAGCCACTTTTCGGCTGGATGACTCCGTCTATTCTTTTTATGGGTCTATGGTTTATGTTGCTGAGTAGTAGGATATTTGGCTTTAATACATTACCGACAAACATTAAGGACGTATGTTTTTTCTAGAAGGATCTTCTGGCTTAATGATTGCAATTTACAATTGTGTTATCCTGACACGCCTTTATACCGTTCATTTTTCGAAACTCGGAAGAGTTTACCTAAAAAGATATCACTGATGTTAACAGAATTCTTATCTTAGCGATAAAATTGATTATGTGCCATGTCCTTTAATCTGTGTTTCGAGGTTTATTGCAAGTAAAAGCTCACTTCCATTATCCAACGAAAGCTGATCCAAACTGGTTTGCATTTTTTTCGTATCGGATCGCATATATCAAAGTGATAAATAAAAACATTTACCCCAATTTGAGTCCGATTTATTTGTTGTTTCTGCCGCTATTCGGAATAAATTATACCTGCCTATCGTATCTGACTTTTAAAACAAATAGGGTTTAAATTTATTCCATCAATATTTTCCACAACTTGCTTAAGTTTAATTTTGTGACTATATTTTATGAAATACTATTATTAGAGTAGAATTAATCGCAGTAAATAAATAATGTAGGTACCTATAATGCAGTATTACCTATCACTTGTGACGCAAAGCCGTAAAAAATTTACAAATGACGAAAGGATACGATGCGAACAGCGTAAAAGTTATTCCACGCTGCCATAACATTTACATGTGCAGTATTAGAATAATTATGATCTTGATAAATTGGCTAGCCTGGAGCTAAAGTGGTCTATGTTACAAATAAAATTTATTAAATAAAGCGCGTTTCAAATCACTATATTTAAACAACCAATCTTTATAGTGGTATTTTAATGATAACCTTACTTTGGTGACCGGGTGACACTTGAGACCACTTTTGCTTAGATTCATTTATTGTTTTAAAGTTCAAATATTGTTTTTAAGTTAAAAAATGCTCATAGAAAAAAATGTTACATAGACCACTTTAGCTCCAGGCTAGCTAATTATGATATTGTTAACAGTTCCGGTACACACCGCGGTTCGCCCACGACGTGGTGGCAGCCGGCATAGAGCTGGGCTACCCGCCCACCAACGATCTCAATGGCGACACCATCACCGGATTCACCGTCACACAGACTTTCAACGAGTAAGTTACTTTGCCAGTATTTCTACGTGTTTTGTTTTATAGTAAACCTGCTGTTACCTGCGGCTTCGGCAATGGAAATAATATTTTTCAATACAAAGTAACGAGTGATCAAATTGTTAGTAATTTATCAACCTTGTCTCCGACCAACATCGTCTCTATTCCTAAGAATATTGTGTTCTATCCATACATAAAAGTTCGACAGGTTTACTAATAATATTGTTGAAACGCTTATCTTGTCTCGTAAGTTTTGTTCTTAGGAGAAGCATCCGTAATCAAATATCGATTATAGACCTCATTAGATGCTTCCGATTATAAACTGGTTCTTATAAATAACAGAACACTAAGGTTCTGTCCGTTAGAAATCGAACCTAGGACCCAGTGAAAGAGCGCATGAAATAGTTCTACCATTAACCGTGACAGGTGTGAATAATAACATCCAACCAAAAAGGGATAGTATATCATTATATAACCTATAATTACGAAATGATAGAAAAAAAAAGAAAACAAACGCTAACACACTCATACCCCCGCAGTAGGATTTCCTGTGTCGCGGGTGGCATGGACAACACATATAACACATCACTAACACCCATGACCCGAGAACAAACATCTATCTGTCACATAAATGTCTGCCCCGGCCGGGAATCGAACCCGGGACCCCTCGCTTCGCAGGCATTGTCATTACCAACTAGGCTACGGGGATGTCATAAATAAATAGGTATACGATATACCTGTACATACCTGTCAATACCTCATTATACATATAGTCTGTGTTTACGGTATGATAAAAATAAGTATACATATACATACCTGATTAACTTCCAGCAATGGCAGCCGCTACAGCACGGCTCGCGGCTACCTCCGACCAGCGTCGACGCGGGAGAACCTCCACGTGGTGCTGAACGGTCACGTCTCCCGCGTCATCATCGACCCGGCTACCAAGAAGGTCACTGGCGTTGAATACCTCAAGGATGGGGAAACGAAGACTGTTGGTGTCAATAAAGAGGTCTGTTGTGATAAAAAATAATCAGCTTCAATCATTTAGAAATATCTCAGTAGAAGAACTGTTGGGATGTCTTCCTACGAAGGCAATCTTACTTAAGGTTACTTACCCTTACTTGAAATAAAATTTTATTCTGATTAAGGTTATGTAACGCAATTAGCCCCTAATGAACTATTAAATTGAGTATCTAGGTCGCTTCTTTGGTAACATTGGTATTGTCTCTGCATTGGTCTAATTAGATTACCTACCTTCTTGTCAGCACGAATGCCAACACAAATCGCTATCTAATAGTGCGGGGGAGTTCCTTTCCCCGCTTCTTCTCCTCCATGTCAAAGCACCTTACGAAGTGGAAGTAGATTCAAAAAATGACGTGTATAAGTGTATCTTTGATACCTATATGAATAAATTATTTTGAATTTGAACATAATAACTTTCACAGGCTGTTCTCTCTGCTGGCACCTTGAACTCGCCCCAAATATTGATGCTTTCTGGAGTCGGACCGAAGCAAACCCTGGAGAAATTCAACATCCCCGTGATCAAAGACCTGCCGGGAGTGGGGCAGAACCTCCACAACCACGTGGGCGTCGAACTGGATTTCACGTTGACCAAGGAACCTGATGTTCCCGAGCTGTCCTGGGAGAGCGCCATGGAGTACATGCTGAACAGAGATGGACCACTGTCCGGCACTGGGATGTCGCAGGTATGTAATCTATGATTGGAGTCATTGGGAAATAGTGTTCTAAATTTTCCTGGAAATTGTCTATCAAAATTAAGGAACCTCGATAGGATGTACCTACCCATAAATTCAGTGAATGGTTTTAGGTAATATTATTATGATGAAACATGTTTCTAGAAACCACGTAGATAGTAATGAAGGACTTATTTTCCAGCTAACAGGTATCGTAAACTCGAAGTATGCGCCGGCGGGCGGCAGACACCCTGACGTGCAGTTCTTCTTTGGCGGCTACTACGCATCGTGCGCTAACGGAGACTTGGTGGACACTGACAAACTTGAGGATATCAAGAGTAGGAGATCTATCTCGTAAGTAAATTAGGTACCTACTTGAAGTTCTGTAAGCTCATCTTTTTTAAGTTAACATCACCGGAACAATCTTGGCTCGCATTAATTTGGGTACTTCGAGTAAAACCTATTACATACCACACCTTGTAACCTGGATTAGAGTTCCAACATCTTTTTAAGGACGCCTATGAACACTGATAGGGCTATGTATGTATAAAGGACAGTCGTTACTAAACACAGCTTATGCTCGTACCTAAACCATCGACCTGGAACCTGAAAGTAATCGTTCCTTTTTTGTCTACTAGGATATCAGCGATAGCCCTGCAGCCTCGCAGCCGCGGGTACCTGACACTGCAGTCGGCAGACCCGCGCCAGCCACCGTACATGCAGCCTAACTACTTCGACCAGGAACACGAGTTGAACGTCCTTGTTGAAGCTGCTAGGATCGCGTATCGACTTGCTAACACCACGGTAACGTATCTGTCTAGAGTTCATTCATTAGTGATAGAATACAGAATGCAGAGTAGTTTTCCTTTATGCCCTAAACTCTAGGGCCTAGGACAGTAGTAAGTAGTAGTGTCGCAGCATACCAACTCAATAGTACCTGTAGCAACTATTCTCTAATCCGTGATTGTAGGTACTGCGTATAAATATGAGACACCACGTCAAAACAAGATAATTTTCTTTTTTGAAGCCTATTCAAAAGTATAGTGTAATTTTTTCTGAGCCAAAAATGCTTGGTACAGATTCTCCGCGACAAATACGGGATGACGCCAAGCGAGACTCACGGCTCTGAATGTCCTGGCGGCGGTGTGAACCCTACCGCAGAGTTCTTCAAGTGTCTGGCTATGAGACACACCGCGCCCGAAAACCACCAAGTGGGCACGTGCAAGATGGGCGCGGCCGACGACCCCATGGCTGTCGTAGACCCACAGTTGCAGGTCTATGGGATTGAAGGTATGTGTCTCTTGCACTTGTTGAAACTTTTGTCGGTATTTCCGTTCGATTTAATGTGTCCTTTTATATCAATAGCGGTAGTCTTTTGTGAAGATTGTGATTGTAGTTAAACACTACGTAAAAAAATTAAATAAGCCTATTTCTGACGGTACGCAAAACAAGTTGTAACAAATCTGAATACCTTATCTTAGTAATCGTATTTTTTTTTCAGGACTTCGCGTTATCGATGCTTCCATAATGCCCACGGTGCCTACTTGTAAGTTTTCAATAATTCTTAAAAAAATATTTATAATAATTATTTATTACTTTACTCCTAATAATCCATGTGGCAGCCAATAATTTTCATAATGTTTTTTAAACTTTTACAGCGAATACGGCAGCTCCCACTGTGATGATAGCGGAGCGAGGTTCAGAGTTTATAGTGACTCGCCACCAGCAATTTAAGAACCGCTTCGGAAGCTCCAGCTCTCAGGAGAACACGGGCACCGCGACTAGAGATGGGTTAGTAGAATAAATAGTTACCGTATCTCTTGTTATACTTTATTGAAATACATTTTCTTACGAGGACTCTTGACCCTTATAATTAAATAGAATTACGCGCCAGGTAAAAGGTTTCGTTTTAAATTTTTTAATTGTTTTTTTTTATATACCAGATGGAGGATAACACCTCACAAAGTACAGCAATTCAAGTGGGAAAACAAACGGAAGCCATGGGACAAGAGCGGGCAAGAGCACGCGCACGCGCATGGTCAAGAGCACGAGCACTGGGACGGACATTGGGACCACGACCACCACGACCACGACCATTGGTTCGCCAAGAATAACGTCAAAGATCCCTCAGTAGCCGCGCGGCAGTATTAAAAAGTTTATTTGCATAAATGTTAAGTCGGACTTTATGACCTTTCTGAACTACGCTTTGGTTGAATCTCACGCGTGGGGAGACTTTTTTTGCCTTTTTTCTGCGTACACAGATAACCAATACCCGATTGCCTACTGCGAAAAGTTCTGGAGTGTCATAAATTTTCTCAAGGTGTGTAATTTGACTAGTTACTAGATGTTTAGGAAGTTACCAATAATTTGTTTAAGTAGATAATATATTTTGAACACTCAACGCCAATATCCATAAACCATATACTTAGATGATTTATTTAATGTTTTAAAAAAAACTTCGTTATTTTTTATTTTTGCAAATTGTAGCTGTTTTTCATCATGTGTGTTTCATCACGATCAAAATAAGAATTTATACATATAATTAGCATCTCGATTTATCATCTATGTCCTTATGTAACTTGTATCTAAAGAACTAAACATACCCAATGTATATAATAGATAAAGGTTTTTAAAGTTTAATTTATATTATAAATACATACAGTTTAGAGAAAACTCCGTATATTGTAGAAGCCATGAGTTATTATGATATAATATTCAGGCTAGTTGGCTGACTGATGACTCGATTTTTGTATCAAATTTCTCTCATAGTTGCCGGAAACATGGACGTATATGGTAACTTATAGTTTCTACAAAGGACAAATAAAAAATAGTTTACTTACAAATAAAATTATTTATTAAGATTAACCACAGTATTTTATTTCTTTCCCTTTCGACCTTTCGCTTTTGGAGGCTCTGGTTCAGGCTCCGATCTGCAAAAAATAATTATATTTCAATAATTATATTGACAGGACTATAGCTGGTCTATTTCAGGTTGAAAATCAAAGTGATGTCATTGGCAAGTTTCTGTTTGAAAGGAAACTTTAAACCTTCACCTTTTTTATAGAAAAAAATCTATTGCTGTTCGTTAGCCTCATTAAAACTCGAAAACGGCTGGACAGATTTGGCTAATTTTGGTTTTTAAATATTTGTGAAAGTTCAGGGAAGGTTTAAAAGATAAGATAATAGGCAAAAATGGTTATCTTTTTTAATGATTCTGATGCACTACGAAATTTGCCAGGTTAACTAGTACATAATACATAAATGTTTAAAATCATCTTATATGGTAGTAGAGTTTATTGTTAACTTTTAAATTAGTTAATGTATACTCACTCTTCACTAGCATCAGGTGTTTCTGGAATGGTGACATTCCCCTTTGAAACTTTACTGTTGGCTAATTCACTTGAGTCGTTCAACACTTCAGGTTCCTGAATAAGTAATGAAGAAACTTACAATAAAATAGAATAAGAGAGTTTTTAAATATTTTAATGCATTATTTTTTACGTTAAATTTTTTATATCTATATTACACGACTTTCGGCCATCTCCTTGTCTACGTTTACGGAGGACATAAATGAAAAAAAAAATCTGCAGAATAATTTGACAAATGTAGTATGCTGTTAACGTTATTTAAGATTGATAGTTTCAAATTCAAATCATTTATTTCGTCTAAAGAACTAATATCTCACTTAAAGAATTTAATTTAACAGAATACTGATTAATTAAATCTTGATGTAAGAAGTACTGTGTAAGATTTTTATTTGTCAACTTACAAATTCCTTGTCATAGACAATAGTGTGCAGTGTGTCGTCGGAGTCGTCGAAGGCGTTGCCGCCGCTGCTGCGCTCGCTGGCCGACGAGCGCGACCGACGGGGGCGGGGTGTGGACTCTATAATGACAATTAGTGGTTTAAACTAGGGATCATCAACAGAAACAACGAAACCGACAACTGAAAATGGGGGAGGGGTTTATTTTAACAAAATTTACCACCTATGTCACCTTTACAAACAAGATGAATCCAATGACAACCCATATGTTGCTATTCGTTAAGTCGTTTAGGTTGTAGAGTGTTCCAAAGAAGTCAACATACATAATTACATACATATACGCACAAATACGCTCGAACAACATCACATTCAAAACAAGGGTATAAATTGTTGTGATATAATAATAATCCTCACCCTTCTTCTTAAGAGTTTTGGTAGGTTTCTTCGGAACATTCTTCTTCTTGCTATTGCTAGAACCAGTAGAGTCAGTGCTGGAGCCGCTCTGCAGCCCCCGCGAGGACTTGCGGACGGTTATATTGGACACGTCGAGATCTTGCAGGACTTCCACCTCATGTGGTGGAGATTGCCTTGTAGTTTTACCTTGAGATGTTGCTAAAAATATGGGGTATTTTTAAAAATATAATTATTTATAACTTTTGTTATGAAATATACAAATTTTAAACGGCATAATTATAATTTAATTTTGTGATAATTGTTTTAAAGCTCATGACAAAATTTTCTTTTATGATCACACAGTAAAAAGTATCTTGGAAATAAGCACAGGAAGCTTAACATTTTATAAGTTTAAATGCGAAAGCGCAACTAAATTTGAAGTAGCTATGATCAATAATTTATTTTTTCCATAAAATTATTCAACTCCAAAATAAAATCTATTCAAATTCTCTTGCTTTAATACATCAAATTATAATCTCATAAAAACTATAAAAGTCTTACCCCTTTCTATATTTTCCAAGGAGCGCTGCGACCGCGATCTTTTGACTCCCTTTTCGTTACTCTGCACATTATCTTTTCCTTTCTTATCATTATCTTTGCTTCTGACACTGTCACTTCTTCTTAGCGTTAGCTTCTTCTTTTTACCTATAAATCATTTACACTTATGTTAACAATTCATTCTAATAGAAGAGTTGCTTATGACCTGTAGGACAATATATTTGTATCTATTATGAAGTTAATGATTTCTGTGCTAATTTACTGTCAAATTAATAATAATTACAAATCATTTAAAAACTATAACTAATTAACACAAAAACGTGAGGCAAATTAACAGTGTTGTTTTTTATTCGGAGTGTTGTTTTTTCTATTGTTGTTTTATTGTAAAAATTCAAAATCATTTATTCATATAGGTTTCAATGATACACTTATACACGTATTTTTTTAACCTAACCCCGTTTCGAAAAGATGCTTTGATATGGAGGAGAATAAAGGGAACGAAACTCTTCCGCACATCTTTCATATCTTTACATCTTTTACCTTCATTGACTTTAGCTTTCTTGACCGGCGACACCCCACTACTGTCTGACGATGCGCCGGACTGGTCGGCGGTCACCGTCGACGGCCGCTCGGGTTGGTTGTCGGAACTGACGTGTTCTGTCTGTGTTGACTCTGCTTGAGGCGCATCTATAAATATCACAGGTACTATATACCTCGTTTTTTCGTCTTGATATAAAAGGTAAACAATCTTTTTACAACTTTTATTAATTTAAAAAAATATTTAGAAGTATACAGAAATTTGTTTTAACATTAAATTATTGTTTATTCTTTAGTTTTTGTTAATTTGTGTCTGTCTTATTTTTAAATCGATAATTACAACAAAAAGATAGTGTAAGATTGTTTACCTTTTATATCACGACGAAAAAAACGAGGTATACTTCATCATCATCATCGTAACCCATAACTGTCCCACTGCTGGGCTCGGGTGTCCTCTCACAGAGTGAGGGATACTATACTTATTCATGTATTGTAAATTTTAATTCCTAAATATAAAATAAAAAACTAACTTCAAAGCATGCAGTAAACATTAAAATAGAATAATGTAATAATAAAAGTAAATGTAGCAAAATAAATTGACACTAAAAAAAATTATGCTAATAAATATTTTTTTTAATTTACTCTTTAATGAATAAGTCCACTCAAAACGCCTAGAACCAAAAAACAGTCGCCTACATTAGGTACATAAATATGTATATGGAAAACATACTATGTGTATATGAGAACAGACTTACCTTCAGATATTCTGGACATAATATCGGAGGGCGAGGTCTCGTCTATCTCCACCTCCTCTTCCACAGTTTCATTCACCACGACATGAGTGCTGCGAGCTATTGGTTGTGCTGAAAATAACCCATTATTTTAAATAAACTGAAAATTTTACTACATTGTTTAACCCTGGATAAGATGGTGCAGATGACAGCTGTCAAAGAGATAGATCCGTTTTGCTTTTTTTAAGTTTTTGGGAGTTTCTTCAATTTTAAAATTGATTTTAATAAACAAATATTTATGTTATTTAACATAGCCTATAACTTGAATTTTATTAATTCAACGGAAAAAAAACATAACTTATAATTATACAAGATTGGGAAAAAAAATCTGTAAATAGGTCGTAATATAAAACAACAGAGTCTGCGTGAAAAGTAATGTTAAACTGATGAGGTATAATGCCACGATAAATTTGTCCTTATCTTTATATTAACTATAAATGAATGGAATTTTATATTCTATAAAATAAAATTAATGTTTATAGGAACTATATATTTAGTGAGACATATTTATTTTCTATGAGCCTGCACATAATGTTAATGAACTACAAACTGTACGTAACTAAAAATGTACAAGAAGCTCTATTAAATTATATTTTACTTAACTACACACAAATATTATTATTACTGGCACAGAATACATTAATCTAAAGCAAAATACGTAGTTTCAAGTATATTTGTGTAATATATAGCTCTGTTTTAAACTAACATGCGAAATCGGCGAAGCGAACAACAGTCGACCGTAGTGACAAATTGCACAGAGCAGCGGGTTGTTCTAGAAGTTATATAAAGATATCAACTTGTTTATTTTCCTTGATGTTACAATATAGCATAATGTGGAATAGTAATTGTAAAATGTAATAAAGATGTCTCGCATTAATTCTAACACAATTATCACAACAACAATGGATTTTCAATTATTTTGTATCAGTGGTACACTATCCCTATGTTTTATTAAGTAAATATGAAGTACAAATCTTTTAAAAAGCAATTGTATTCGCGATTTTTTTTTAATAAAAAGGTCTATATTGTACCTTTATACGTACATAGTAATACTGTGGAAAAAATAACTATTCTTGAATAATACTTACGCAAGGACGATGTAGATCTACCGATAGTTGCCATTGACTCTTCTCCCGGTGTAGTTTCATCGGTCATACCTACAAATTGAAAACAAACTTTAACTTTCTTTCATATTTCTACTTTTGTCAAGTTCAAAATATTTACTTGTTGAACATTTATCAACGTCTTACTATGCGACAGTAGATAATATACACAATTTTTTTCAAGATAATTAATAAGAGTAATATAAATAAAATTATTAAATATATTAATAAGTATAAATAATGTTTACCTGTATTAGACATTTTGTTGAGACTTGCTCGCTCCATAGCTTCTAGAGCACCCAAATATTTGGTTAAATTTCGACAGGACTGCTTGTCTGGCAATTTCTGAAATAATTATACGATTATACAATAAATGAGTCAATATGGAAACCAATATTTACACGTGTGTGTGTGTACTATGTGTCTAAGAAGTGGTAAAAAATAAAAACGTCCCAATTTGATTATTCTTGTGCATTCACGCCGAGTGTGTAATTAACATGTTTTATAGTTCTTTTTACCCGGCTACACAAAGAGGAGGATAACGTTTTTCGAACTTATGTATTTATATCTCAATTCCTTTGATCGTTAATTGACATAGCTTTAATTTACCTAACAAATTAATAGCAGGGGAATTTTACTTTCTTAGAAAAATTACTGCAACTTGTATTATACCATGATATGATAGATATAATATACCATAGTATACGATATATGGTGT
>LGAG01000491.1:434915-453075 GCA_001278395.1 Lerema accius
TAAACGAAAACATACTAAGTATTTAAAAAAGTTTATTTTCTTCTTCATCTTAAATTATATTTTTCTATTATTTGTCTTTACATATTCTAATGTTTTTTTTTTATTATTGTTAATTCAATTCGTTGTGATTTTGTCTCTACTACCATTCTTATGTAAGAGGTCATTACTAATAAATGATGTGATTGGTCGTTTGTGGGCTACTCAAATTAAAAGTGTACCAACGAATTAGATGATACTAACATTTAGAAAATGAAAAACTGATATAAAAAGTTACGCACCTCTGGTTCACTTTCGCTCTCAGTTTCGCTTTCAGTATCTTGTTCTGTCTCCGTTTCGGATTCTTCTTCTTCTGTCTCGCTCTTCTTTGTAGCCTCAGAATCTTCTTCCTCCTCCTCTTCTTCCTCGTCCTCATCAGAACCGACCTCTTTCATCATCGCTGCCATTTTGTCAACTTCGCGTTTCAACTCCTTGTATTTTTTCTTCGCGTCTCTAAAAATATAGCACAATTTTTATTATTTAGTAACTTCTAGATTAAGTAATGCATTAACAATAAGATAAGAGGGAATTATAAAAGAGATTCAATACATAATTTAAAAAATTGTTTCCTTACTTGAGAGCCGCTTGCTGGTTTTTAAGAGCCATTTTGTAGCCCATGCGTTCTCTTTTCATGTTATCCTGTTTTTCTTTTAAATGTCTTATCTTGTTTCTCATATTTCGAATTTCTTTTTCTAATCGTTTTTGTTTCTTTTCTTCGCTCTCCTCCTAGAAGTAGTAACGAAACATTTTATAATTATTATTGCATTTTTTTCTCTTCTGTCCTGGCAAGTACTACCTATTTCGGTGATAACATTATTTATATTGATCGCAATTGGGGATTATAACCTCTGAAGTGTTACGTCGATCAAACATTAATGAATACCTTGGTAGAATTTTTCATATTATCACAAGAAGTGACCTGGGCTCAGCAACAGAAAGTTTAGTAGAATAGTTTACAAGGATGAAAAATGCAGGTAGGTACAATTTATCATTTTTCAAATGCGCTTTCAGAACACTTATTAGATGGCACACAACATGGAAACTGTTAATATCTTTTTTTTATAGAATATTTATTTACCCCTTCCTCATCATCTGAGTCTTCTTCTTCCTCGAAACTGTCATCTCGGGTAACTGAAAGTTGTTTGATTGCATGACTGGATCGCCGCGAACCAACATTCGTTGGCATTATTCCCTGGAATTATTAACAGAAAAAATGAAATAAAAATCATTTAATAGGTACTAATTAAAAATATTTTACAAAACGTGCGTCGTCGGCACATTAAAAAAACGCCTTAAAACGGCGTAAGAGTTAAGACTAAATATTTCAGTATTATTAGATTTAAGTTAAAACATTTAATTGTTACAAATTATTACCTCGTCCTCGACATAATTATTAGTAAAAGCAGCGTTATTATTGTTAGAGTCATTAGCGTTCTTTTTTAGCTCCTGGGCTTCTGGAGAGTCTATATCAATGTTCAATAACCTACACTGTTTTTCAAAGTCAAGTTGCCTCTTTTGGTAGAAAGATAAAGGCTCCTCTGATGCGTAAAGCTCTTCCAGGTTATTCTGGAAATGTCCAACAACAAAAGAATAATTTCATATTAGCTCTAAAGCAGCTTTCAGGTGTTAATGAGAATTAAAAAGCAAAGCCATTATTTAGTGAAAGTAATATACTAACCGATAAAGCCTGCTCTAATTTCTTTTCCAGTTCTGCATTTTTTCTTTTCATTTCTTCCAAATCTGCTAGAGCATCATCCCTTTCCTCTGCAGCTTCTAAGTACTTTTTTTCCAAATTATCCGCAGTTTCCTTTGCTTTTTCAACTTCCATTTTTAAGTTATTTACTAATCTTTCATCGTAGGCATCGGTGACTGATATAACTGTTTTATGTTGTTCCTGTTTCATAATAGCTCGTTCTCTTGCTAACTCCGCTTCTAAGTTCTGTATTCTAGTTAGAAGACGTTTGTTTTCCCTCTCTTGAGCTTCTTTGTTTCTGTAAATAAGATTTACAAGAGTAATGGTTTTCCATGTTTTCAGAGCACGTTAAAAATATAAATGTTATATAATGTTTATGAATATTTCAAGTAATATTTACCTTAATTCTATAGCCAGGAGTTGCTTGGTAGATTGTAAATCATCTCTTACTTTATCAATGTCATCCATTTCATCGATTTCCTCTTCCTCTGGTGGAAGTACCTGTAAATATTTATACAAAAGAAAACAATGAAGATGATATTTTTAATATATAAAATTGAGGTTGCAATGCATAAAAGTAGTAAGTATATTTGGTAACAGTAGCTAGAGATTTGTAAATAATATATTATGTGGCGGTAAAAACATTTTTCTCAAAGAAAATAAAACAATTGGAGCGTACCTCCGCTACCGAAACTCCGGAAGGAGATGCTGCTATATTTGCTTGTGACATTGATTTTTGTACTTGTTCTTCAATAGTCATTTGTCTTCTGAATTTCCTCAAACCTTCTAAATTAGGCTTACTTCTGTCATTAGTTTTTACTTTCTTTAGTTTGATACCTTTAGAAATTTCCCTTAATAGCTCATTGTGTGAGTTAGGCTTCTCGGACTCAAATATGAATTGATCCTTGTTCTTGACAACGGTCGATTTTGCTATTATGGGGCTTGATCTATAAATAGAAAACTTTATGTATAACGGCCTTCATGAAAATTACTTTTGTTTATTATTATGTTTAGTAACATTACCTATCGTTGCAGACCACATGTTTTAATTTTTTGCCCTGCTCGACTTCCTTCATCATATCACTCCAGTCTGGCCTTTTTCTTGGCCTACTGCGGAGTTGTTCAATCTTCTTTAACTTTGTAGGATCCAGTGGATCTTTTTTGAACTCAGGTGGTGGTGGCATTTTGGGTGGCAAGGGGGGCGGCATTGGTGGCGGAGTGGGTTTAAGTAAACCTGTGATCATAACCAATTAAAATGTTATGTAAGTCAAAGACAATAGATTTATCGATACATTAGAACTATTTAGTCACTAATTTCACAAGACCTTTGTACAGATTCCCGTTTTCTTCCATCAGATACTTATGTTTCATAATGCCCACTAAAATCTTTGTACTCGTTGTCCACTCAGCGAAAATACACCACAAATACGCAATACCACTATTTCATTAAAATCTTGAAGCAAAGACAAAGGGGCTACACATTGAAATTAAATTTCACGTTGATATATACTTTCTAGAAGCAATATCTATTGATGTTTCACGGGGAATTTGCGCATTTGCACCTGATGCGTTCGCACCGTATGCGGAACTAAACGAGACTATTTCGGACTAGATGTAGACCACAAACTTGTCTAGCACACTAGAGATCAAAAGCAAAGGATACGTGCAGCTCTAATGAGATTTCAAGACACATTCCTTGAGTTAAAGATAGATACGCATGATAATATAAAAGTAATATTCAATGTAGGTACTTAACGTTATTTAGTAGGATTTATATTTTGTAAATACGCTTAATCTACTAAATATGCAGTTAATTTCAGATTGCAGTAATTTTCTATTACGTCTGTAAATTTTGTAAAAATTTAGTTAAATATTTATATCGTTTATTTCTAACTTATCAAACTCAGCTATACCGGACATTGAAATGTTTGCCAAATTCGAATTGATTGATTAATGCACACACAATGAGTTTGTTGTAGATCAATTTCTTGCATTGTTTTGTATAGGTACCTAATTATAGGCGAGAGGAAATGCCAGTATGCCAATGTTTGTGTCACATGTAATTAAATGGATGAAGTGGGAAGTCTTTTGTCTATATTTCTATATTTATTCGGATTTAATATGATGACAGGTGATCTCATTATAAATGTATTGGGTCAGTTGTTGATTCCTTTGTATGATTTCACCGATGTAACATGCATTGTTGATATAAATAATGTACGCAAGCACGTGCGTCGTCTATCATGATTTTAGTCATCATCTTTCGAAAAGTTGTAATCACTTTAGTAGAATTTATTTTAAAAAAGGAGATGATAATTATGTGACAAAATATGCTTTTTTTTAGTAAAATGTCTATTGTATTATTATATGATTTTAAAAAGATGTGCGGGGGAGTTTCTTTCCCCGCTTCTTCTCCTCCATGTCAAAGCACCTTACGAAGTGGGAGTAGATTCAAAAAATGACGTGCATAAGTGTATCTTTGATACCTATATGAATAAATGATTTGGAATTTGAATTTAAATAAGATAATATCATGTCACCGTATTAAAGTAAAATTTTCAAAATTATTTCCATCGAAATATTGTGGAGTCAAACATTCTATCAATAAACGGTCATCTAAAATAAATATGTGTGTTGAATATAACTTACTTCTTAAACTTTCGTTTTTGGTGAGTGTGTGACCTTTAGGAACTTCATTTGCTAGTGTTTTGTCAATGTTTTCCTTAACACGCTCATGTAGCGGGTCTCTCCATTTTTTCATACCGACGTCATCTTTCGAAGGTGCTTTTTGTAGAGGTGGTTTACGGGGTGGGAGCTGTAAAAGGCATTTTTATAATGAACACTGCAGGTCTCTTACAACTTATATCAATAAGTAATTGCAAATGTGTTTATCATAATTGATTCTTACATATCCACTAGTTGTTATTATAATATTTAAAAAAAGAAAATTAGTACGCACCTTTGAAGGACCTTTGTCCAACGGAGTTGGAGGTTTAGTAGCCATTTTCGTGTTTTCTTCTGATGACTTCAAATCCGCCTTACTGTCGGATTTAGATTTCTCTTCTGTTTTTGATTTAGTTGTTAATTTTACGTCCGGTTTTGGCTTTTCTTTGAGCTTTTCTTCTGTTTTTGGTGTAATTTTCTCCTCTGCTTTTGGTTTTAATATAACTTTCTCCTCAACTTTGGCTTTAGGAGATGTCTTATCTACTACTTTTGTAGTGGGTTTATTCTCCTTAGTTAAGGAATTTGTAGAAACTTTACCATTTGGTGTCCTATCATTAATAGAGTTTGCATTCTTTGCTATATCATTTTTGTCTTGTTTCTTGTCTACAATCGTTACTGACTTATCTTTGGATTTGTCATCAATTGTCCGAACACTTTTCAAAATAGGTCTTTCTGGGACTTTATCATTTGTAGGTTTTTCTTCTGATTTCACTTTTTCATTGGGTTTGTCAATAGTTTTTACAGTGGATTTTAAAAATCTAGGCTTCTCATCAGCAGGTCTAGAAGCCTTATCGGCAAGCTTGGCTGCTGAAGGTTTTACGAGTTTTTCCTCGGTGGGTTCTGGAGCGACGCCGTTTTCAGATTTTTCTTTTACGGTCGCCTGTTTTTTTAAGGCAGCTAAAAAAATAGAACATAATCAAATAAGTAAATCATTTCATGTCAATATGCAAGTGCTATTTAGTCAAAAAAGTAATATTCCAAAACATGTTAGAGATTATGAGCACGATGAATGAACTGATTGAATAAGACAATTTACTCTTTCTTAATATTATTCAACCTTTGGTTTGGATATATGCCTTTAGTTATGTAAAATTAATTATGGTCTTCACAAAGGCAAAGGCCCTTAATACCAAACCGATTTATGTGTTTTAATACTGTGAGAACATAATATGTACGCCCCTGTCGCACGTTCGTATGCATTTTGATGGCAACCGCGTTCGTAAATAAACATGGTTACTGCCAAGATGGCCGACCTTCGCTATTTTGATATAGGCTCTTACTGACAAAGCGTTCTGAATCCTGACAAATATTTATATGTAAAAATCAACATACACTGGGAGTCATGGACAAGCATAAATTAATGCTACAGCTAATCTTACGTACGTTTATCTTTTTAAACACTATTTGCGTCATGGAATACGATTAAAATAAAAATCATATTTCTTTTGATAAAAGCTGTTTGAACAAAGATGACTTTCCAATAATTCTCCATTAATTTTCCAATAATGCATGGATAAAGGTAAGAAAATTCTACCTCGTACGCTAACTACTAACATACCTACGTAGATTTTTATTGACAATCTACAATGATAATGAAAATATCAATGGGTTGTAAATTTTTTGCATTATTACTGAATTAAGTAGGTACCTACCTATTAAAAGTAATTTACCAGTAGCTACGTGTATGTATATTTTAGACAAATACAATGTGTTTTATTTCTATACATATAGTATGAATATAGGTAGTTTGAACTAGAATGATTAATACGGAATCTCCGCATGAGGATACTAGAATATAACATTAGCATCTGTGCTTTTGTAATCTCTAAATTTACGCAATATACACATTTTGAATATTTTATATAATTTAGTAAACTAATGAGAACATTAATTTGGTAAACATTCACCGTAGGACGTCGGAGTGGGATCTCTGATAAATCATACAGTTAGCCCATCTTCGTTTATTTTGTAAAATGTTCGTCCTCTCTAAAAATACCGCGATTCGTTGGCGTCGACCGGCTTGGAATATCTCTTAACAACTCCAACGTTTATTGAATCACGCTACCAAATTGTGCTACTAATTTCACTGCCATTATTCAGCAAATTTGTGGAATTTTACCAAGAATATTAAAAATAATTAGTTGGTAAAAAAGACTAACTTGTTTCGTGTGTGCCAACTTAGTGATAGTTGTTGTCTTGAGTGATTAGATAACAGATTATGAAATAAATAAAACAATTTAATTTGTAAAACGACATGTTATAACTAAGGTTGTATTCTTCTTTTCCTTTAAAAGCTTTTTACTATTTGATGTCATCTAAACGAATGTTTTAAAACGTAATTACATAAGTAAACAAATGTTTTAATTCAATCTTATCATCATAAAATCTTATCATCATCTTCTCTTCTTTTAAAAAAGTTCTTCTTTAAAAAAACGTCAAATTAAACAGTACTATCCAATTTCACATAATTTTTAACATACACCCTCACAAGGTCATCCTTCCCTGATAGAAATTATTGTACATTATGTGGTAGACAAACCGTACCATAAACAAATTAGAGACAGTTTTTACAGCTGTACCTTTGCGCAAAAGACGTCACAGTAGCACTTGTGCAACACACAATATATAACACAAAACAAAAGAGTGTATCGTATCACAAAACAAACTACAAATCTCACAGATCAATTTTCAAAGTTCAACACACAACACCTCACGCGCTCTGAATCTCCAGACTAGCAAACTTGTGAACACTTTGGGAGAGCCGAAGTGTTACAACTCGTGTCCCTGCCAAAGTTTCGGGCAGGTGCTGACGTCATTATGTAGGTAAATATATCAACCATCATACAAATCAGCGCATTATACACTAATATATTGCTTTTTTTCCAACGTCATGTGTAAAAGTAGATATTATAGGAGAGCGTCGGAAAACTTCACTCTTTTCAAACACAAGTTCAACTGTTATGAATGAAATATCATTACTAGATATTAATAACAAAATATCAAAAGCATCTTATTCAAAATAAGAAACGAACAGCTACTCAGATGATAATATAGAACTAAAGACAGATCAGCGATAGTGGTCTGCCAACGACGGCATTGACCCAAAAGAAGCAAAGCTCTGTGAGAAGAAAATGTAGGTAAATCTCGGAAACACGATTGCGAACATTATTTTCAGATTTGCTTAATTCCCAAGTTCGAAGCAAGTTAGAGGTTAAAAGAGCCGAAGAAAGTTTCAAACAAGAGAGAAAGTGTATAAATGAAATCGAAGACCAAATTGAAAATCAAATGCACAAATAAATACATACGGTTATACTGATAGTAAGTAAACACTACTTACGGACTGCACAATCTAAACCACATACAAAGCGTCATTTTGAGAAAATCTTTGACGTGATAATCACATTATATGCAATATTTTAAAAACTATTCGAGGATTTTTGAGTTACAAGCTGTAACGACTTACTCAATATATTTTGCCTCTTAATTTTGATAGTTGCAGAAATATGCATTAACTACCATGCAAACATCAACATCAAATTTCCCACTGGGACATTTCCCACTGGTAGGTCTCACCGCGTTTTGGAAAAGCTGGAGATGCCAATAAATGTGAACCATCATCAGGTTCAGTGGGAGTTGTTGGTGATAGGAGGTCATCGAAGCTTTTTAGCTGAGTCATGATCGTCAGTAAAGATGGTCCAACTGAAGAGCAGTACGACAGTTAAAAATTAAGTAGCTTATTAAAATTGAACGACAATGAAGTATCTACTAAAATCACTATAGTATGGAAGAGCTACTGAGAACTAATTAGGTACGCTTAAGTTTTTATTGTTACAAATAAAGAACATTCGACCGGCGTTTACCTATATCATTACGAGTAGGTACAATTTTGACTTCATTTGTACATAACAATAACGTAATAGTAGTAGTAAACTATATAACTGCTGATACTTTTTAATTAATAAATTGATATTCCAAACAATTTCTCGGATAAAGTCTAAGTATAATAAAGATGTAAGAGGTAAAAAATTCCAAATGAAACGTGGAAAGGAGCCAAGAGATTAGAAGGAGGACATCAATAATAAACAACGTCAAAATATAAACTTACGTTTTAATGGCTTTGCAACGGGTGCTTCCGCGGGCTCTCCAGCGGGTTTGGGCGTGGGTTCCACCGGCTTTAGTTTCCTCTGAGTCCAAGGTGGTGGAGCTTCTGCATCCTTCTCTTTCACCCAAGGAGGCCTAAAGGTCTCCCGTTTAGGGGCTGAATTGTCTCGACTTACGTTACCAATAGGCATTGTGGTGTTCTGTGAAAAGTTTATTGTATGTTTATGTTTAAGTTAGTGTTCACCACATAGGGTTTAGAGGCCATGTCCATGATGGAAAACAACTTTGAAATTTTAGTATTGTGGAATTGAAACGTAATGGTGGGTACTGGTACGGGCTATTCATTCAACGTGAATGACCGTTAGAAGTGAGAAGTTGCCTGCTTTACACAGGCTTCCCTTGATAAACGGCTATTAGATCAATAAATTTAAAGGGCGCCTACCATTTGTACCCATTACCTTACATTAATGGTTAGCCAAAATTGTCTCTAATGACGGAAATAATTGTTAATGATTAGCCAAAATTGTCTATAATGACGTAAATAATTATATATCTTCTGTCTGAAATGTCCTGACAGGGCTGTAAATTAGCAACTGAATAATGTTTATAACGTAATTATACTCTTTCATTTGATCATACTTACACCTACAAAATTTTGCCACTAGCGGTCACCCATTAAGATGTTAATGTTAGTGTTAATTGGAGAATTTGCTAAATTCAATGGATTACGATCAATACGGTCCCGGGATAGATTTCTTCTATTTGAGCATGTTTGAAATATATAAATATGTATTATTGTCATAATTATTACCTATAATAAAAACAATGATACCGCTACCACCACTTAGATACCAAGTGGACTTTGTGCACTTTTGTATAATTTTCATCAAACGGAAGCGATAGTTTGCTTTGCTATTCGAAAAGTCGTATTATGTTGGACTGTTTGTGGCTTCTTTGTCTTGACCTTGCCATCAGCGACTAATCATAATGCGGGCGGATGAGATTTATTTATACAATACTGCATTCTGTGTGCTTTACAGATCGAAACTCTCACTAATTAGGACATTATGTACTTCTTACAGAGATCTATAATTACGAGTACCTACCTAACTCATACCACTTGCCGTCTCGTGGATGAATGTAAATAAACTACTAGGTACCTACCTAATAGTTATTAGTGTGTACCGAATAAAATTCCAACTCATACTTTTATAAATCAAGAGTAAAACTTAAACAACGTTCATTCATTCAATATGCTTTAATGCGTGCCAACAGTCGTCATAAACCATTGGCACGTTATTTTAAGCACGTGGAAACAAAAATTGCTACTGTTATTATTTTATTGTAAACATACGCCCCGCTAAAACATTGGAGTGGTCTTGTGTTTCGTTCATTTACAACTTTTCATTAAAAATCTCATAATATATTCAAATTTCGAATTCTACTTTGTGAAAAAATATGTTGTTTGAAAATTTTCAGCCAGAACAGATGACTTGATTTCTTTAAAAGCTACAATGTCTCTCCTTGTCACACAAAATAATAGGTCATTGTAAAAAATATATTTTCACATTATCACTGGCTTGCCACGGTCAGTGCGATGAAGATCTACAAAATACTGCCCACGCATTTGGATATGCGAATTCTAGGCTGTAGCCCTCTTAACGACCAAGCAAATAGTTGGCAGATTATATTAATTTAATTTTTTATGCACCTGAGATACAGACTCTATACTAATATTTGGACTTTAATAAATTGATTTTCAATACTTTTACCTTGAATAATACAAATAATTATCAACACCAATATAAACATTCAACAGTACTTGACTGTTTCATTTAGTATTTACTAAATAGCGACAGTTGAAAATATCAAACTAATATTAAGAACTTCTTAAGAAAGTGCACAAGTTTTTCCCACCAAAGGAACTAATAGTTAATTCATAAATAAAAATAACTTGTAGAGCATTACTTACTGTAAAGTTATCAAAAGGCTGCTTAGTTGTAATTAAAAACTATTTATTTTAGTAATTGAATAGTTAATTGACCTAATGAGAAATATTCTCCAAACTACAAAAATAATAAACGAGTGGACGGGTCGTCAACGCGTCGGTGATAGCTTTTATGACCATTTACTATCAGATAACCTATTCAGGTTCTCATTAGTTGGCTGTTTACATGAATAGTTGCAAAGAAAAGCCATGAAACTTTCCAAAACGAAGATGTTTAAGTTTCAGATTATCCGTAAATGTGTTTAAAATTCCTGCCGATTTTGTGTCCTAGTACATAATGTATTAGTAAATGAGAATAAAATATGACCATAAGTATAAAAGTAAACTATAAGATTTTTTGTTCCTATAAAAACCATTACTGTTACTTCAATACGGTCAGTAAAGTTATTGCCAAATAGAGTGAAACAGATTTTAATTATTTGAGATTGAAAAACCTTTTTTATAATTAGTTATTTACTAATTAGAAAAATTTGAAAGTATGTATTAGTATCATGTGCCAAATTGTAAGGTTAAAATGTGTTCAAGAGCACATTTCTTACGCTGTCCTACTGCGTGATGTAAGTGTGATGTTTTCTGTTTGTTAACAAGTTACGCACTTTTAAACACCAACACAGCACTGAAAACTGAGCATTATCTTATAACCAAATGTTGCGAACTTCTGTTAAACAGAATAAATTTGAATATTTCGGGGAATTAGGGTAAGACGCGGCGTCGGGCGCGCGTAGCTTACGACTAGCAACGGAATTTCATGTTCGTACAATCCTCTGGAACTTATAAATAGGTGCGTCAAGACACGAACGTACCACGAATAATTCGGGAGCTGTTCCCTCTGTTAGATTAGTATCTCGTGTACGTTTAGACGAAATAAAGAATAGGTTTATTTTTATAGGCTGCCTACGACCCTTATTTATACTATGTCTGTACTCCAGCCTAAATTTCTTAAACCATGCATATTTCGTTGAATATCCCCATTCTTTCAGTAACGAAACATCAATGAACGGTTCGTCTTTAAATTATGTTGCAATGTTTGTGTATTATTTTTTTACTTCATAGTAATCCGAAAATATTTTGTCGTTACGTTCATAATTGTAAAGTCTATTTTGTGTCTCTCTCACACGCCAGCTTTTAGGTCTATCTGATAATTCTCTTATAAAGGTTGCAAAACTGAAAGTAACTGTAAAATCTGTTTGCTAAATTCTTCTTTCTCTGACACCTGTCTGCTAAGGATGTATTTGTCTATTCGACACGAATCATATCCATGGAATAGCTATCTAACAGATATACTTAATCCTTAAGCAACTAAACTACCAACAACATGCGATGGTTATTGTGCATGTCCTAACAGTAATAGGTAACGTACTACATCAACGACAAGATACCTATTGATGTAATAATGAAGTTTAAAATTTTCTCGTGTTTACCATAATTTCATGATTATAAAAAACCCGAGACGACCGGACGCATCTTTAAATAAAACTGTCGACGTCACTAAGTCTATTTCTGAGCTTTCCTGTATCACTAAAGACGCGTACGTCTATGACATCGTCATTATGATTAGTCCAAAGTTTTGAATGGCAAGTTGTATGGACCAGCTGGGTAATTTCCTGATAGACAATTTTACCTACTTACTTTACTCGCAGGGAATCTACCTCTGCGATCGGGGGATCTTTTGAACGGGAGAACGTTATTTTAATTTTTTTCAACTTTTTCAGACTTTTGTCTTCTTCAAGGATAATATGACTTAATAGAAAAAGATTCCTCGAAGGGCCTCTATTTGAAGCTGGTGAATGTAAAGATATTGTAGCGCAGAATCAACATGAACCTACATCGCAATAAATTATTTATTCGTAGGTACCTATTTTCTAGAAATTTCCATCACAGATAACAAAATGCGACATCGAGTCACTGCCTGTGTATCAATCAAATAAATTATGCTTTTATCGATTAGAAATTGTCATGTTATTCCCGATATCTTTACCAATCTAGGAACAATTAATACAGCTAACGTAAGTAACATAAGTCCCTAGCTCAAGTACTTAGGTATAAGTAATAAAAAAGATTATAAATAAACTTATCTTATTGTAAATTTCAATTGGTGACATAAATAGGTATACCTATGTGTTAGCCTGATGTTCTAAACTTTTAGGTAAAGCTTTAAATTTTTATTTACAGTCTACAACAAAACAGACGGGACAGTCAGTGGTCACAATACACAATCGCTAATTAACACCAAGAATGATACCATGGCGTTGCCAGCCAAGAACGAAAAAAAAGCCATTATGCCTCTTAACTATGGAATCTTCAAAAGCACGAAAAATTGCATACAGAACAACTTAGATAAATGTGTTTTAAGGCTTTCAAAAAAAATGGTATGTAGAGTTGTAGAGCCATCCAGTCCAGATAGTAGACATTAGGATGTTTCTCCCAATTTAAGAGAACCTTGAAATATTTCTTTAGAATTTTAAGTACAGAGTATTAAATGGCACGTCTTACAAGGTACTTCCCTGTTGCTCTCTACTCTGTTACTTTATATTAGTCATATTACGTCACCTAATGAGTTAATTATCAATTAAATATCTCCGAATATCTGCAGCGACGACTGGCATATCATAATATTGGCATATCTTCCTATATAGGCACAGTTGCGCCTTGATTTTCTTTAGCTCATTGTTGGCTTTCGAAGGATGTTAAATACGGTGTGAAATTAGTAACAGTTAAAAGTTAAGTTAAGCTTTTAGTAAACCATCATTGGGAATTGCAGAAAGGTTTGTTTTATTGAATAACTTTATATTGTTATAAATATTGATTTTTAAATTTGAGGCCATTCAAAATATTATATAAGCACCAAAGTGGAGCTTTGATGTCTTTTTCTAATAAGGATTACAAGTTAATTAAGTATTCTTTGTAAGTTTTTCAATCAATTTATTTTATTTTTGTTAACGTCAAAGACGTCAATCGTTCCTTTGTCTTAAATTGAGTACTTCTTTTACGTTTACATTAATTGTTCCCATACTTAACGTTAATAAACATAATTAAGTACCGTAGCTTATTAATAACAAAATATTGAATATACGGTTACACAGCATTTTGAAAAGTTCATTAAAATTTTAATGCAATATTTGTCACTATGGTAGCGTTTTGATTTCGTTACCTTGAAATCAATGCTATTTGATTGCACCTTATCTGTTAGATATTGATAGGGTTATCTGTCAAGTTTTTGTTTATTTTGAGGACAATTTTGACTTCGTAGAATTGTCCAATCAAAAACAATATCATTTAACTAAAAAACTTTCAATTCCTTTGATTCAATGGAAATTTTTAATCAATACTTTTTATGGATTTCAGAAATATGGCGGCGATTCTGATATTACTTGCAGTATTATGCATATCTCCCACTGTATTCAGTTTTCCGCAGCCAAAAAGCAATGGTAAGGTAGATTTTATGGTCAGAGTGGTGGGAAGAAAACTTCTTTCCCATAGAATAAAGTATTTTATTTAGGACTTTTTCAGCATGTTTCCGAACTTAAAATAACTTAAAAACCCTAGCCTAACCACAACTCGTATTATGACGATTTTGAATTGATTAAGTATTTAATTAATTACTTCATATGAATGTATGTTTCAGCTTTCACAAATTAATACCCAGATTATGACGATTTTTAATTGAATGAGTACCTATTTAACTAATTATCTCATATGAACGTATGTTTTAGCTTATGAAAATTTTCCATTCGTAACTCGGGAGCAATGGGGAGGGAGACCTCCGTTCGTAATAGTCAATCTGACTTTACCGGTGCCTTTCGTGGTCATACACCATACATACATACCACGAGCTTGCTTTTCTATTCCCGAATGCTCAGCCTCTATGAGGAGTATGCAGAACTTCCACCAATTACAGCTGGGCTGGCCAGATATCGGTTACAAGTAAGTTTGTGTAATAACATATTTTTAACTTCCTTCGACTTTTTTAACTTGTCCTAGTTAGCAAGCAGTTTTTCATCAAAACGTATAAATGAAAATTACATATTTTCATGTTATTCACACATTACCAGTAATCTTAAAGTGATGAATACTTCAATATTTCGTATGCTTAATTCACAAAACTTTTGAACATGGAACTGTTTGACTTATTATAAAAAATCTGACCACCTTTACACACTAGCATCTCCTGTGTCTTTTGTACCATAGAGATATCGCAAAGATTTCCATAATGTGCCATAATGTCTATCTATTCTAATTTCAGTTTCGCAGTGGGCAGTGACGGCGTAGTCTATGAAGGGCGAGGCTGGGACGCAGTTGGAGCTCATGCATTCGGAGTAAATTCTAGAAGTATTGGCATCGCGCTCATTGGCGACTGGGTTTGTAAGTAACTTTGTTTTTAGGTAACTGTGTAGACTGTGCCTTATTTGATACTAGTCGACCCGCCCTCGCTTCGCTTCGGTGTATGTTTTTCAATATGGCTGACCACGTCAACTGTCAGTCATTTCATTTAGAAAAGTATAACTTTAAATTTTTATAACTTTTGATAGAGTAGACTGATTTAAATATAAAAGCTTGTAATAAAGCCTAAATAACGCCCCGACTTCAGGATTATTTATGTATTTCATTCATTTTTCTGTCAAATCAGCTGTTTTACGTGATGCTCTTTCAAACACACAGAAAAACAGAGCCCAAAAGTTTCAATTTTATTATTATGTAAGATAAAAGGAAGACTAGTAATTGTATTGCTACGAGAATCGTTCAAATCAATCCTTTCATTAGTGAATAGTTAAAGCTTTTAACTCAATTTTTACGCACTATTTTATCAGGCGTTCTGTGATAGTTAGGTATATACCTACTTGAGTTTTTCACATTTTTTTTCTTTTCCAGCCCAACTTCCTCCTCAAATTCAGATGGATACCACCAAGGTCTTGATCGAGGAAGGTGTGCGACGTGGCTACATCAGTGAGGAGTACAAGTTGATCGGTCATCGCACGGTCACTAGCACGGAATGTCCGGGACAGGCCCTGTATGAGGAAATCAGTACCTGGAATAGGTTTCAGCCTATTATACAAACGAAAGCTGTTATAAACTAATTTATTGACCAAATAAACAATTAACAACAACCGCAATATTTTGTTTTATTTTAATATTTTTTACTTACGAGTACACATCAGTAGGTTATACTTTAACTTATCTATACAAAATCATTCATGTCTTTGGACAAATTGATTATTTTCTAATCAACAATTACTACAATATTTACATTTTATAGTTGAAAAATGATGATGAGCTAGTTAAGTTAATCGTAACGAAATATTTAAATTATAGGGAAATCCCATTAGAGGCCCCAAACATCAAGAAAATCAAAACCGGTAGGCACGACAGATTAATTAACATTTATGAAAACAAAAGAAAAATAAGTAGGTATGTCAAAATTTATTTGGTACGAGTACAATAATGATGATGACTCTACATTCTCATCGAATCGAGTAATGAACGGTAACAATTAAAGATGGATGATCTTCGAAAATTGTAGGTAAACAGATTTACCTATATCTCAAATTTAGCAAAAAAATTTTCACTTTTCAGTTTTGTAGTGGTCTCAAAATCTATCTATTTATCAAACCCGCGTATAACGTTTTCTTTCGCATCTTTTCCCTATCTTTTAACACAAATACATTTGAACGAAAGATTCTTATATTGTAGACTAGCTGACCCGGCGAACTTCGTATCGCCTCAAAAAGCAATAAAAAATCAATCATGATAAAAATTCCGGATCGATTCATTAGATTACGATTACGATTACAGTAGTCCCATACAAACTTAAAATTATAATATCTTTTGATATAATGATCTGATTTAAATAAATTAAAGCCTAAATAGATCCCTGAGTTAAGGATTATGGGTGTATTTTATCCATTGTTCTATCAAATCAGCCGTTTTGGCGTGATACTCTTTCAAACACACAGACAAACAGAGCCCCCCCAACTTAAATTTTATTATTTGTATTGATTGATTAATTTTTTTTGCTTTTCTTTGTATTTTAGATTCTCAATTTTAATTCAAAGCTAGCTACCCGCCTTACTTACTCGTATAAAGTTTAGGTATTTTTGGTTCAAAGTTTCTTCCCTGTTTTGTACCCTTTGTAGAGCGAAATTGAAAAATCTGTGAAATTATATTGTAAACAGTACATTGAGGAAGTTATATTCTCAAAACCACGTTGATATCAATCATGAGTCGCCCGTGAACGATCTTTGAAAAACTCAAATTTTGTACATTCTTTTCACTTTTTTTTATTTTCTTGATCAAATATCGAAAAACTGGGAGACACATGTTCAATTAATTTCAGTAAGGAATATTTGTTATAAATTTGAAACCAATCGGTTGATATTAAAAAAAAATCCATACAAACTTTCATTGCTTTTTCCAGGAAAACTATAATATTTTCCGGAAAAAAATATAGCCTAGTTTAAGCCCAGACTTAACAGCTATAGAATAAAAAAAATTTTATTCAAATCCGTTCGGTAGTTTCGGAGATTAGCGTGTACAAACAGACAAACAGACATACAAAAATTTTAAAAATTGTAAATTCGTACTCAGTTACTGTTTTTGAGTCACTCTAGATTAGTTTTTGGTAAATATACTCAATGTACAGACACATTTATTTTACTGTTTTATTATAGTATAGAAGCAGTGAATCTTTATTATATTACATCTATTTGTACGTAGTTGACAACCATCATAATAATAGGTAACGCTCTATCGAGCAATGCGCCAAATAGCTAGACAAGGTTTGGTCGTCCCAAAGACGAGGTGAGGCGCGGGCGCGGCCGGATATTCGGCGCCGACTTCCGCCTCCAGTACTAAAAGACGGATTAATTATATATTAAATCACTATAAATCATGCTACGGTACACAATGGGACGGCTAATCGAACTAATTGCATTGTTAAGACAAAGACGTTGCAGTATGATTGATAGCTTTGTTACAATCTTACAATAGCATTCGGCCGACCAAAATCTTGCAGTTTTCAGGAACGTAAGTAAGTAATTGTACATATTTTATGGACTACGTACTTCTTACTTCCATTTTTAACAAAATGGCATTATTAGTAGGTACCATCGTAATGCTTGGACGCGGCGCGTGGCTAGTTCACGACTGAATAGATAGGTACATCCTTAACACACGCATAATTTGTCGCAAGTTTAATTTTAAAAGACCTCAGCTTTTCACTAGTTTTTAATGCCCTGATTGATCGAAAGTTCAAGCAATTGATAACATAAACACCAAATGCAAAGCGGATATTGACATCCAAAGTTCTCTGCGGTCAATGTATCCGAAAAAACTAATTAATATTTAATACCCCTTACCGACTCGCCCTACTAGGTACAGACAATATTAATTTATTACATAGCGACGAGCTGTTGCCCGCAGCTTTGCTTGCGGAAATTATAGTTTTGCGGTTATATTTACCCCCTTAAGGGTTGATTTAAGAAAATCGTTGAATATGGTTCTTCATCCTTTTCAACCATACACCCAAACACGAATTTGAAAACTGCTAGCTTAAAAATTTGGTTAATTTTCATACAAACTTTCATCCCTTATTTCACCCCCTT
>LGAG01000491.1:464526-493824 GCA_001278395.1 Lerema accius
TTAAAAATTGTAGATTCGTATTCGTACTCAGTTACTGTTTTTGAGTCACTCTAGATTAGTTTTTGGTAAATATACTCAATGTACAGACAAATTTATTTTACTGTTTTATTATAGTATAGATGAGCGACTTTAATTAAATTTCCTTTCAACATGATTCGTCGTATTGTTTTAAATATAAGTACCTACATCTCAAAATATAAACGCTCAAACACAAACTTCTTTAATCATCCCCCTAGATATACTACCCATGCCCCAAGTTTTAATTGGCTCAGTAACTTGGACTTGATGCATATATAATACTAGTAGGTAATTAAAATATTATTAATATTAACTTTCTTTTAAGGCTCTGAAAGCAGCTTCCCATTCTATTCGCGGGAAGACTGGGGCGCGCTGACGTCGACTGACGTGAGGCCATTCAACCTGCCAATACCATACGTGGTTATTCATCACACATACATCCCTGGTGCCTGTAATACCACTGAAGAGTGTGCAGCGTCCATGCGGTCCATGCAAAACTACCACATGAGCATGGATTGGGGAGATATCGGTTACAAGTAAGTCTTGACGTATGATACACGTAGCTTATGAATAGAGCCTGAGTTGAGTCTTGAATTTAATTAAATTTGTTTGGTGACTGCCGTTCAATGGGTCCCAGGTACGATTTCTATCGAGGCAGAAATATGACCGATAAATTAAAATTTTTGGCCTTTGTCTGGGTGGGGGTAAATTATCTATTTATGATGTCCATGGCACCCACAACACGGAATCCTGGACCAAGAATAAAAACGTTATAATGTTTGCTGATAAGGACACTCATCTCGCAACATAATTTAGTTTATTACAACAACGACAAGCAGCTTTAATTTACCCAATTTTATTGCACAACAGAAAACATCTTAACGTATTTATATCAGTTCCGTTAGAGACAAAACTGACCAAATAAATGTATCCCAAGGGGAATCACCGCTGTCTTTCACGTGTCTCTTTGATTGCATGCACGCATACCTGCACTTGTTAGAAGGTATCAAGGTACCTTGACCTCAGTCAATCAGAATGACAAACAAGGATATGAACTGACAGCTGAGCAATGTTCGCGTTATATAATCAAACGACTTCTTTAGGTAGTTATGACGTGGAAACTTGATTTCGGAAAGTGTTTTTGCGATTGACCTTTGAGAATATTCGGTCATCAAACAGTAGCGATAGATTCTTATCGATCGATCGCATGGATCTTGTTAATGTTAAAACACTTTAATGAAAACTACGGATACTAAAAAGTTACATTATTAATGTTAGAAATATCTTTGTTGTGTTGATGCTAAAAGTATAGAAAAGGCGGTCTAATTTGAAACGAAAGATATCGTAAACGAACGTGTTTTGTTCTATCCAGTTTCTGCCTGGGCAGTGACGGAGCAGTTTACGAAGGCAGGGGCTGGAGGAACATCGGCATCCATGCCGGTCGCGCCAACAGCATTAGCGTAGGCATCTGTCTAATTGGTGACTGGAGAGGTAAATACATTCATCCGTACAAAAATTTCGAACAATGTTTGGTTATTGGTGATGTAAAGGTAGAAAAGACATTACAAACGTACAACAGTTGGTTTCTCTACAGTAAAGGAAGAGTTAATCAGTTTTTATAATGACTTCATTTTCATGAAATAATGTATTTTTTTAATAAGTCTATTTACTATTTCATATTCAATTAACGACTTAAATTTTATAGTAACAGTGACTAACATCCTAACAATGAATTACCTATATCAAGAACATCAGTTTAAAAATGACTTCTTTCACATAAACTGTACATTGAAAACTAAACTTTATGTCATCTTAATTAACAGTTGAAACTCCACCGGCCGCGATGCTAGCTTCCACCCAGGCGCTGATCGCCTCCGGAGTAGAACTCGGAGTCCTCAGCCCGACGTACAAGCTGGTAGGACACAACCAGGTCATGGCCACCGAATGCCCAGGGACTGCGCTCTTCAACCAGATCTCTACTTGGCAACATTTTATAAGAAAAATAGACTTTTAAAAGAGACTAAGTAAAACGTTAAGCACCACACACAAAGATGAAATGGGGGTAGCGCGCGAAGTCGAAACCACGACAACGGTTTAAACATTACCAATACCATTTAGATAAAACTTAACACACGAAACGCAAGGACGGGACCGTCGTTTTCAGAGTATCAACGTAAATTGCATGTAAAATACATGGAATTAAATTAGACCCGTCCCGTCTCGCACTCCCAAATCGCTCCGGACTCGCCGATTACTAAATAAGAGTATAATTTATTAAAATGGCTTTAATATTATTATACGAAGCTAAGTTAAAGATTAATTTTGTTTTGATTATTTAATATTAAGTTAAAGGTTAATTTTGTTTTAATTATTTTAATGAACCAAGTATTATGATGACGCATAATGATCTTATTTTAGGTGAATACTGATAAAACATTGTTTATTGAGACCCAAAATAAAATATATGAACCTAGGTCATTCAAACATGGAGACTTGCGTCAGGGAAATGAATGAATTTGTAGATTTTTTTAATATTAATGGAAGAAAAAATTTTGTTGTTTTGGTAATTCTGGTTCCTGCTCCTAAAAATATTCTAATATATTTAAGTATAAATGCTTTACTTAATATTGTAAGTAGTTTGTAATCATGCACTTTGCCAATTTTATTGTCCTTAGTTAATACTCAGACATTAATTTATTTCTTATAATTTATTTGAAATTTTGTAACCTACTTATGCCAAAATTATAAAATAAAGATTTATAAAATATTGCTCAAATGGTGTTTTTACAATTTTGCCCAGCTACCTCAGTGGATGTGGAGCGATCATTTTAGACTTTTTCCACTTTGTTCCTAAAACTTATTATTCAAACAGCAATAGCAGATGTATGGCAATAGCAGATTTGATGGCACGGCCCGGTCCGGGCACGGTGTAGCCTGAATCATCCTTTATTCTGTCAGTTTTCGTGCATATTTCAAGCACGTTTCATGCACATATTTCTGTTGCATATAATCCCGTCTCTAATCATAATAATGTTATAGATCAATGAGCGACCATGATCATGCCCCAGATACTATCGGTATTTGTGTCAAGTTACCCATTTCCAATATCAATACCATTATCAGTTAAATAGTCACGAGTAGGCTGAATAAAAATAAAGGGACTTTCCTCATCGCAAACATTAGGGTGATTAATAGACTTATGAGGAATTGGTAAGGATGTTAACTTAAAAATAATAATACACAATTGGATGGACTATTATATCCTGTTAATAATAATTGTCAGTCACCGGTACACATTCGTATATGGAGACCGGAAGAATAGTAGGAACCTAACCACATAAGGAAATAGAATAGTATGTTCACTTCTCGACTATAAACCACACTTTTTATAACTTCGCTAGTGCTTTATTTTTTAAGATTTTCCTTAACCTTGACAGCAATTACTGGCCACATCTAAATGCCTTATCATTTCCTGTGTTATATACATAATTATACTTAACACGGAAAGCAATATACCTACTTATAGCCTGTGTCGTAGGTACCATGGACACACCGAGAAGAGGTATTCAAATTCAAATCATTTGTTTCGTCTTAGGAACTAATAACTCACTTAAATGTTAACGAACGTCACAATTTAAAATAAGATGAATAACACAAAATTAAATTTAACAAAAACGTAAGCTAGTATCGACCGCGAGGAAAAAAAGCTGGAGGAAAAAGCTCACGTCCAGTAACTTGGCGCCACAATTGCGGTTTACAACAATTTTGAGGCTTGTTCCGGTTTGTTCTAGGTTTGTTCTACGTTATTCCAAAACGGTTTAGGACTGAAACTTTCAGAGAAAATGACCAAGAACACTTTTTTGAGCTGGCACCACTTGCGTAATTTTGCCGTTTTCGCAATATTTTTTATAGCTGCTCCTTTCCTATTCATCTTAGCGTGATGTTATATATCATAGGTATAGCCTTCCTCGATAAATGGACTTACATTAAAAGATTTTTTCAAAATGGTCCAGTAGTTTCTGAGATTAGCGCGTTCAAACAAACAAAAACATCAGCTTTATATTATTAGTATAGATTATATCTATTCCATGCCTATAAACACACTATGGGTTCTGTAAATTGATCATGACAGCCATGAAATGAAAATGTATCGTATGTTATGAAAATTTATTTGTTCTGTTATGTAACGAATGAATTTTTATCGATAAACATAAACAATTGATTGGGACGTGATGTAGGTAGTTATAGTTAGTTAGATCACGAAGTAATAAGTTATTACAGTCGAAGAAGGTATTATGTACAAAACATGGTATAAAAACAAAAGAATAGATAAAAATGAAATAGTGTGAGATGCACAGACATCTGTATTACGCAATGCATGTATTTCAAATGTGGTGTAACGGAATGTATCCTGCATAGTGCACTTGTGACGAAAACTTTTACAAACTGTATTAATTCTTTTTCCTACTGTGCGATTTTTGTATAACTGTTTGTGATTTATGTGACTTATATTCACTCTTCGAAGTGTTAATAAATTTGTATAAACAAGAATTTAATAACACATACAAGTCGCTTCATTATGTATTCTTACGACGAGGTGCCACAGGTAATTTATTATTGAAGTAAAAATTATTCCTATAATTAAATCTTTTTTTTTAATCAAGTGATAAAAAAGCAGGACCCTTGTACAAATATATCAACTGATATTGATCAAATTTGAGATCATTTCTAAACATTTTAATATTTTCGGGTCATATTTAAATGTCCTATGTTAATAGATGGGTTTGCGGGAATCACATTTTTGCCAAATTAATTTTATATTAGATGAGTCATATAATTTATTAATGATGATAAAAGCTTTTGAATTACATTTCACTAAGATCATTTGAAATGCCCTTTATGAGAACAAAATATAAACATTAATTAACATTGGTTTGTTTAGGAGATGTTTCTTCTGTTTAACGTCGATTTGTGAATCATAAAAAATAAGCTCTGATTATTGAAAACACAGCGATATAAAAGACACACAAATATCGTATCGAAACCTTTAGGTTTACTGCACTATACATATATGTATATGTATAGGCACATGTTATCATTATAATAATATCTGTAATTGGAGTAATCGTAATATGACATTCAAGCTTCGTTACATATCTGATGTTTTATGTAAATACATAATGCAAAGTATTCCTATAGATAAATTTTACACCCTATATAAATAATCTTTATATATCTTAAATTATAAAACCATGCGTTTGTTTGTTACTGAACTCCTAAACAGATACCTAGATAAAAAATGTGGTGTACTTTAAGGGGGACCACTATAGTTTAGGCTCACAATTGGATCCGATAGGTGATACAGATGTCGATATACTTCGTTAGAAATATTGGAATGCCATCATAACTTATGTTTAACAAAGATGAATTATACATTTTTTATTAGTAAAGCAGTGACAAAATAAATTTCAGTAACAGCACCACTGTTACTTTCTGTAAAATATTCTAAAACACGATAACATTTTCATAATATTTGTGACCACTTATTGCCAATTGTTGTATGTGAATGAAGATTTGTTGCACATTATTTTGTTGCGGCAAATTTGGTTTTAATCGCAAAATTTTTATGTCATCGCTATTACACGTTTTCGCCTCAATTCGTTCGTGTCTGAGGGGAAGAACCGGCGCGTACAACCGCGTATAAAACAGTTTGTTTACAACTTATATGTAGTAGTACTACGTCCGTTGACGAAAGAGTCACTACTTACCTCTAACAGTTGTAAATTAGTTCACAAACTATAAGTACTCGCTATAAAATATTCCGTGAAATTATAACAAGACTAGGTAAGACTTTTAAAGAATTACAAAAAAAATTTTGGATACACGCAAACGTATACTTATATATTTTTTTTAGACTTTTTGAAAGCTTTTATGGAATCATATTATTAATATATTACATTGGATACCAAGATATATCTTTGTAAAATCAAATCCGGCTTACGACTACTTCATAGGTCTTTAATAACAGATTAGTCAGTGATTAAGACATAAAAACGCATACACAGAGTTACTAAAACGGCGTTTATACGCTAAAAATAAAATACAAACAATACTTTTCGATAACATTTATCTATCTGACTATACGTAACATTACGCTTCAGTATTATCCGATAACAAGCACTTATTGATACGGTGATAGGTAGGTACTCGGATGTTGGAAAACAATGATTGTAATTGTTATTTAAATTTCCGCTTGTTAAAACCATGCGTACTTGTTATATCATTACCGATGTGAATACGCGATTTTTAAAATGAATGAAATTGAGAGTGAAATTCCTGAATTTCAGGAGGTCAAAAGCCGGAAGACACGAAGACGACCAAAATCATACAAGTGTGCTGTGGTGTTTGGCGTCATGGTTATTTTATTGGGAACGATGTGTGCTTACATCGTCAGCGTTACGTTTGGGAATCCTGTCCCTCAAGGTAATATTATTATAAAAAAAAAACAAAATTTTAAATCATTTGTTGATACTCCCATTTCGTAAAAAAAATCCTCAGCACATTAAAAAAATAGATAGGTAAATAAATATTGATTCCGAAAATAATCTCTACTAATCTAATCTCAGCGGAGTTGAAAATGACAATCTTTTTTGATATTTTAGAAGACCCGTCAGAAAATGAGTTGCCGACCTACGATTTCCCCTTCGTGACCCGAGCACAATGGAACGCTCGACGGCCCAAAGAGACTAATAAGCTGACCACGCCAGTTCCCTTTGTGGTCATTCACCACTCATACATGCCACCCGCATGCTATAACAACAGCCAGTGCGGCGAAGCAATGCGTTCCATGCAGAACTTTCATATGGATGATCGAGGCTGGTGGGATATCGGTTACAAGTAAGTTGAAATTAAAAAAGATTACATAGTTACTTACTCCTTCGAAGAAATGCATTTATGTGAAAAGCGAGATCCATCAATCAACTAATCGACGTGAGAAGAACTCTGTCATATCTGTTGGCCCCGCACGAGACATTAATAGCTCGTTATTGAATACCGCGATCCCGTAGCCTAGTTGGTAGTGACTGCCTGCGAAGCGAGGGGTCCCGGGTTCGATTTCCGACCGGGGCAGATATTTATGTGACAGATAAACGTTTGTCCTCGGGTCATGGGTGTTAGTGATGACACGTGTTATTTATGTTATCCATGCCACCCGCGACACAGGGAATCCTACTGCGGGGGTATGAGTGAGTGTGTTAACTTTTTTTTAATGTTTAACACAAAATACATTTTTTCTTTCTAAGCTCATTGTTACGCCTCTACGTCATCAGAATTTCTTGCGTTGCAATAAGTTGGTGACGGACTGAGTCGTTATAATGTATTATCTTATCTATAAGCAATTGTATGTTTTTTTTCTATAGTTTCGGTGTAGGCAGTAACGGAGTCGCGTACGAAGGTCGTGGGTGGAAGACGCTAGGTGCACACGCATTACATTTTAATACCGTTAGCATCGGCATCTGCCTCATTGGAGATTGGACTGGTAAGCATAATAACTTTCTAAAAATGCCTTCTGACTATAATGAATTTAACAACCAGATCTTGAAGATTAATGTCGTGTCGACGTCTATAGCGGTCCGGTCATTATATAGATACGATTAGCTTGAAGCAGTGGGCATATTCAATCGCGTACGCCGATTGCTTCAAGCTGCCGGCAGCGATAGTATGAAGCAGCCCGTCTATGCCAATATAAGCCTCGAAATCAGTTTTACTAAAACTTTAAACAAATTCTTAAGTTAAGCAAGAAAGGGGTATTAAATGTGTTTTCTTCGGTCCAATAGCAATAAATTGCCTTATACGCTTTCCGATATCTTAGTTTTTTTTTTTCACAAACATTTTAACCTATGTTGTCATTTTCCAGCTTCTCTTCCATCAGTTGAGCAAATGAAAACTGCGCAAAGGCTTATTGAAGCAGGCGTGAGTCTGGGATACATCAGCCCCGACTACAAGTTGGTCGGACATCGTCAGGTGCGAGACACGGAATGCCCCGGCGACACTCTGTACAAAGAAATCAAGACTTGGGCCCACTATTCCCCTTTCCCACGCTCTGTTAATGACCTAGTAAATGTCAAAGAACTCCCAGCAATTTTAAGGGAAAGACTGAGGAACACGACGGAAAGTTCAAACAAAACAAATAGCAAACCAGGATCATTACAAGTATTACTCACTTAGAGTACCTATTATTTATGAATTATTCAACAATTCAGCAAATAAACAATTAGGTATTTGTGAACAGTGCTCTTGTAAGAAACTAATAATGACTAAGGAGCATTAATTAACACTGAGAAGCATGAAATAGATAATCTTAAGTAGCAGTAGATAGTTTTTTAGAGACTAGAAATCTCATGATATGCAAAACAGTTCCTCGCGTAGACAACACTTGGAAAAATATGTATAGGTTCTTATCGACCTTGGCCTGAAGGGGACAGTGGGTATTTGCTTGATCCAGAGGTCCCTAGGGTTACCATCCATCTGGACTTCTCTGGATACTATGTGACGAAACTTACTGCAAGTTAAGATGGCCTAAGTCCAACAGATTATATATGTATATTGAACTCTATATACAGAATTAGAAAGGCTGACGGATCATAAGACTAAAAATAATAACCATTTAAACCAGTACAAAAACTGTTATTTATAATTTTTGATGTATACGTATAGGTAATCCTATGTTGTTTAAAATGCAAAATGTCTTGTTTCATATAGGAAGATAGTATGTATGTATACTCAACATATAATTCTGACTGACCGTGCCATGGATTATACTCAGTATTATATTAATTTTGTCATATTATGTAATGTAAAATTGGATACATTTGTAAAAATCGTATAAAAAATGGATCTTAGTTCAACACTTTTAATAACTAAACGTTATTTAAAATCATTAGAAAAAATGGTTTGGTAGGTATTATGTATAATTTTATCCTTAATTAGTACAATTATTTCAGTGGTTCCTTTAGACATATAATTATGGTAATTTTTGTAAATATAAATATTAAGAAGATGCAAAGTAACATTAAGTCAGGTATCTAAAGCTAGGTAAATGTACCTCAATAAGTTAATAAAATTATTATTTAATAAAATTTTAGAAGTTTTATACTTATGACTTTTCTTTTAATACCCAACGCAGACACAGTTTCGACAATTAAACAAGCATTTTTATTCAGTGGTATAATATTATTTACTAGCTACTCACCCACGTTTTGCTTTCGCTAACGTAAGCCAAAAAACTACTAGTCATATTTTTTACATTATTCATCAGGCGCTTAAACACATAGAATATCCAAATCATCCCAGAGGAACAGTCGTACAGCCATCATTTTAATCTACCCTATATCTATCCAATTGATTAGAACTAAGCCATTTTCCGAAATTAACTATATTGGTCCAGAAGTTTAGGCGTAATAAAAAGGTTGCATGCACGCAGACTGAGCTAGTAACTTTCGTATTTATAGAACTAGACGTCGCCCGCGGCTTCGCCCGCAGAAGAGTAGTTTTAAAAAATATGGCATTTATCCCAAGGGAACCTATAATCGGGATAAAATGTATCCTATGTCCTGGATGCAACCTGTGTATCAAGTTTCAGCTTAATCCGTTCAACGGTTAGATCGTGAAGGAGGGACAAACATCCAAACATCTTTACAAACTTTATAATATTAGTAGGATACACTAATTGAAATAATAATGTTATTGTTATAATAAAGTTAGGTATAGGTACGTTAAACTATATTGCTTTGGGATAGAGAACTCAATAACGTCCATTGCATCACATTGCACCTTTGCGCCGTGCGTCGGGACGCGTTTTTGAAACGCTCTAAACGCTTCATTCAAGTCAATCATATCATGATAACTTTTAAACTGTTCGGCCAAATTACTTACTGTAAAAGACAAAGTTAATCTACATTAAATACTTAAAGTGACAAACGTATTGATTTTGATAAGAGTGTGAAATTTATATACCAAAATGTGCATTGTAAAACAGAATCCAATTTAATTAAATTTATCGTTCATATTTTTGGTTATAGTGGCTTCCACAGAAAAGGTAGATAGATGCTGTCGCGGATTTTTATTTAGAACTATTCAAGACAAACAATCCTGCAGTACTTCGTATTTGTGTAACTACAATGGTTTAGACAGCGCACGCCAAGGTCGCTCTCAGAGGGCAGTTTTTTTCTGGCTTAATTGACATTTATCGTTATATTGCGACCTATATTACATAAAATGACTACAAACTGTAGCCTATGTGTTATTCTGATGTATAACCTATATTACTGTAAAGTTTCATCAAAATCCATCCAGTAGTTTTATCGTGAAAGAGGTACAAACATACATACAAACATTCGCATTTATAATATTAGTAGGACTAGCATGCATAAAACTACTTACGTTTATCAATTTTTTAAAAAGGGTCTTAATTATAAAAAACCAACATTTTCTAAATATGAACATGATTCACCCACATTCGACTCTTTTAGTCATCTATTATACCTTCTTCAAGTGTGAAAAACAGGGCGATAAATCATTCTATCCATTTATCATATTCAAGATTTGTGAGTGTCTCTACAATTCATAAAAATTGTGTGATTTAACAGTAAACTACTATTGAACGGTAGTTCCCTAGAATTAGTAAACATGAGTAGAATTCTCAGAAGAGTAGGTACAAGTAGGTAGTAGTGTAATGTTATAATGATTTAACTGGGTACGTACTGAACCCGTGTCGGCTTCTGCTTGGCTGCGATTATACCTTATTGTCACTTTTGTCAGTGACGATTAATAATTATTGATTTTTGAAAATAATTTAATAATTGAACTAAATTATATTGCTCGACTATTATTGTCAATCATCATTGCGAAAAGCAGAATTATTTAAAATAAATCTTTACTAATAATCTATAGACTACAGTGATCATTCGCTACTCCATGACTTTAAAAGTTTAGAAATATTGAATACTGTAAGTTTAATTGTATACCTATTAAAAATACGATCGTCACATGTCGTAAATTGTACTTCGACACAGTACGTCACAAAGGGGCATCACCTATCAGAGATTAAAAAAAGCAACGTAAATGAAAACATATTTAATGACATGACGATTTCCCAAATTATTTTTTTCTTGATAATTCTGTATCTAACTAATAGGTAGATTATAATTGTATAGTTATATTCATACGCCAAGACACTGATAACAACACAAAGAAATATATTTAACTATTTTACTTCTATTATAATACGTGAAATACCAATAATACATACTTTAACACGAGTACGAAATATTACACATTGTATTGCATTTAAAATAGTAGGTACAATGCGATACGAAGAAATACTGCATTATTGTGTACAATATTTTCTATCACTTCGAATTTTATTACGTATGAGCAGATAAAGATTTTTATTTTATCGAGTAAGTGACAGAGTTCACTCACATTGGAGAGTCTAATTTGTAGATAAAAATTCTAACCATGATTTTCATGTATTTACCAATCAAGCAGTTTGTAATATTAAACATACAATACAAATGTAATAAAGTAAAAAAGCCCGATATAAAATACTCCAGTATTCCAACGTAATAGTAGTTATTCTAAATGACATAATAATTATTAAAATTAATTTAATATTCAAAGGCCTTTAATATTTTATTATATTTGAAATCGTAAGCAGCTATTGCCAATTTAATGATTAGCTATAAGACTACGTTCAAAATAATTAACTAGTTAACAAAACTATGACGTAATTCAACGAACTTATATAAATAACATAGTAAATATTTGGTTACATCAGTTTGTCATAGATAGATAGCATTATCTACTGTGAAACTAATTAGAGGACATTTAAGTACCTATTATGCAAGTAGATAAAAGGGAAGGAGATTTCCTTATTTTAATATGTGAGTCCTCTATTAAGGATCTCGGGCTCTTGATGCAAACTTGATGTTCTGTGCAAAATACTGTAATCAATGCATTAGAAGACATTTTGTATAAATATGTTAGCTATATGCTATATGCTAGCATTCGATTTTCATTTTCTTAAAATTTACAGTGTCTTTTTAAAAACGGGTACTTAGGATATCTTTTATGACTATAGTTCAGTATAACACTAATACAATCAGAACCAAAAAATTGTCCTCTCACTACGACTACACACCAACAATACTTTGTCATTTTTATAATTGTGAATTTACTAAAAATGGTCTTTAATTACTCATTACATTAGGTACATAAAACATCAATTCCGAAATATTCAATATACTATATAGTCTACGTCTAATACGTATCCAACCACTACTTTGACACAGTAATGTGTTTATAACACTCCTACGTAGCTTGGCTTTAGAAAACTTTATTGTGGACGTAGGCCTGCCTTGTACAATCACTCAGTTGCATGAATCATAAGCGTAATATTACCTAATCACATAATATTCGGATAAAGCAGAAGCAACAAGAAAATCTTATAATAAAATTTAATAAGTATAATAATAGCACATTAAAGACAATATAAGAAAATAGCAGCCACTTAATAAAGCTGATAAATAAATGTAGCATTTTGTCGATGTCAAAAATAATTATTCTTCATATGAAATTACTTAGGTACGCGTTTTCTAATATTCGCGAGTGCATGTTAGCGAATATTAATTACTACAGAATGCCGTATTTGGCCTATTTGTTTCTTAGATGTACAGGACACTACTTTGATTAATCTTAAATTATTACAATTATATAATGTGCAAATCTTATTCTTTTTGAGGTAGTAAATAAAGGATTTTGCATTGCAATGTTAATTCTACGTCTTTGTAATAGTAATTAAATCGGAATAGAGAAACTAAGAAAAGTAGAAGTTAAAACGGTAAGTTCTGTTTTTAAATCTTAGATATGAGAAATGTATCACGGCAATATCACAAGAATGGCAAATATTGTTATTTAAAATGAATTTAGTAGACGTAATCCTGCAGTAAATATCTAATATTTAGTATTAAATTATCTGATAATAATAATATTGACAATTTTGTAATAATATACATCGTTTCATAATCAGTTTAGACTCTTTATAATAAAACGTGAAAAGATAGAGTTTATATAATATATATTTAAATAATTGCTCTTCAGCAAGCTGTAGGAGGACAGATCGTTATCAAAACATAGTCTCGTTCTGTTATTACAAGGTAATATAGGATGTTATTTTTAATTAACATCTCAGGGTGATTATATAACTATTTACAAGATCTGGGAATCCCTCGTTTATAATTTATACACCGTGTGTAGGCAATTAATGTATGTCATTTTTCTTTATAGAATTTAATGTCTAATAAATATTTTATCGACAAGTGTCTCGTAAAACAAATCAAGTCTAAAGTTGTCACAATTACATTTATATGAAAGTAACTAAACATGTATTTTATGCGTTTAAAATTGATGAGATTTTATAAACTTTCTACATTCTACGTTTATGATATTTATCTAATAAATTGATATTTATTACTATATTACGCTGTATATATAGATATATTTAAGGTTAAAAAGTTGTAAACTACTATTAAAATATTTAAAATACTTTTTTGATAAGTACACAGTTTAAGAAGTAAATAATTGATAGTTAATTTCGTATAAGTCAGGCTTTTAAATAACGCGATCGAACGGAACATACAGAGGTATTTTATTGGCTTATTTTCCGTTCAGGTCTACAAAACTCGTGTTTCTAACCAAAGTTGTTGGTGACATAGAAATATATATAAATATTATTATCTTGACTGTAGAGATAAGGCTGGTAAGATATATGTTGTAACTCCTTAGGTAATTATTAATTTCGGGCTATATGCCAGTGAACCATGTTTTTATATTTATATTCTGAAAGGTTCTAAACAAATTTTTCTTAAGTTAGTTTACAAAATACATTTTTAATCAATACTTTAAAATAAGAAATACATTTTCATTAACGTTTTGGTTAATTCCTGTGACGCTTAGTAGACACGTAGATACCTACTTTAAATCTATGCAACTAAATTATACATTTAACAAATATTTGTATATATAATTTGTAGATGCCTTAGTATTTAGCTGATTGATAAAATAATTTTGTTTTGTTCTGTATCAATAATTATAAAGTTTTTACGATAAATTTTTTTAAACCTTTAATAATTATATGCATTTAGGATACTTTAAAATATCAGCTTTCTAAATATTGAAACGATAAAATTACAACAGCAAATATGACATATTTTTGTACTATGCTCATATTATAAATAGCAATAGTATTATGCCTACCAACTACATAAAATATTTACTACACACAAATAAAAAACGTTTTTACACAGAAATATTTAAAATTAAGGTAACCATAACCATGCATTTTTCGTGGATATTTATTTATTAGTGAGCTAATAGTAAAAAAAATATCTTTAATGTTAAGTATTCGCATTAATAGATTTTGTGCTACCGTATTCTTTAACGTTATATTTTCATTTTATAAATATAACATTTTTTCTTTTAATACTTATTTACTGTCTATCCAACTACGGTAGACGTAAATGTAATTATTATAAAAAGTAGATATAATTTACAACGGAACAAGAACACAAATTACAGTTTATAGTTATTTATATAACATCACAACGACAATTTTATATTATTTAAGCACAAATATAAATAATTATCTCTGCAACACATGTTGGTATTACATAACATTTAGGTATAATAATATAGACTATAAATAAACAATTTCATAATTCGTATTCCTACAGTCAAATATACTTGAGGTAAGAGTTTACGATAAATAATTTGATTTTAGTATAATAAATATAATTTCACATGGATAATTCATAATAATATCCCATGTAAAAATATTAGAATATTTATTATTTTATACACCAATTCTATAATAATCTAACATTTTTTTTAGATATTTTACGTCGATAGTAATAGATGATGTGAGTTACTGTTACTCGTAGATAAAGGTTGTAAATGTATGATATATTTTGTTTATTTGTTCTCTATTAGAGTCTGTACCTGTAATACTAAATCTCTGGCTAGAGACAATACTGCGGCCGCGTCATGACGCTCTGCCATTTCTGAAAAAAAAAATGTTGAATTACAAAGAGTCACTTCAGAAAAAAAATCTGATTCAATGACTCAGCGTATTTTTAATATCTGATCACCGACTATTCAATGAATAGGTAGTTCCTACCGTTGAAGAACTTGATGATATCAGTGAAATCCATGGTGTTAGCGAGGATGACGTCACGGTATGTCTCCAGCAACGCCAGCGCTATGAACAGCACCATGTGTTCCGACGCCACGTGTCTCGCCGCCCAGATCAACTCCCATGCTGCGAATACCTGACACAGATATTACAACCAAATTACTTAATACATTTTTCATTCTTATCTATTGTTGACCAAGACCAAAAAAAAAGCTTTATCTTGATGAATTTATGCAAGTTATATAGAAACTGCGAAAAGCCCGAAAAATAAGTTTTTACAATTCACCACTATATCACTTCCTTTAAAAACAAACGAGCTTTAAATTGTAAAAGCAACATCATAATTTATAACATATTCATATCTGCAAAAAAAAAATCATAAAATGAAACCATTTAACAGGACACATTGTGTTAGTACTAATCGACTCTCAACAAATACAACAACAATAGTCACTATCAAAGTAACAAATCTTAAAGATCTAAAGGAAGAGAGATAAGGAGAGAGAGAGACATACGTCCTGATAGAGAAGCTCCCGCTTAAAGTCGAGCAGGAACCAACGGTAACAGAAGTAGAAGTGCGTGTAGTCGCCGTGCGCGTGCATCAGCTCGTACAACTCGCAGTCCAGGATTTGAATCAAAGATCTGATGAGAACATTGAATCAATTTATTAACTGCCAGTTACATGCGTATCCGCAAACCGCAGTAAACATTTCGCTATCATTAAAATTGATGATTGTGCACTATTTGAGCGTTATAGAATTAAGAAGGAAACAAAAAAAATACAATGATGTAACCTTAAAAGATAAAAAACCGTATTTTTCCATGAACACAATACAGTAACTAATTAGATTTTAGAAAATTGTAAAATAAGTTATAATTATCAAAGTCAAAGACCTATAATATAAAGACGATCTTTTCCTATGAGACCTAAATCAGTTTTAACGACTTCATTTTTTGTTTGCTAATACACATATTTTTATTCGTTGCCTTATACCGTGTATACCTTTGCTCGAATAACTTGCCTCATATCAGCAAAATGTGCGTCCATAGCTTGTCCTGAGGGGAAGTTGTCCTTCGCTCGCGCCATGAGTTTCGAGAACAGCGCATGAGCAGCCGCCTCGTCCCGCATCATCACTAGTAGAGGAGCTACTAGATCACACATGCCTTGCATGTATCCAGTCTCCAAATGTTCCCATACGTACCTGCAACCATTCTTTTACCATCAGCTCACCTATCATTCCTTATATTTTTTCATAATAAGCAATGCAATAAATAATTCCCATGACATTATTATTGGTCGTGTAAGCAGTGTTATATAATTTATTGTGTAATGTTATCTATGAATGCTTTTTATTGCTGTTTCCATGAGTTTAGCATTCCTTCATTTATTTTATCGTATTTCACTCGTTTCTAGTAATTTTAATATTACGTAAGTCTTTAATTTCATTCTTACCAGCTTTTTAAATATGGCAAATATAATTAAATTGTACTATCACAGATCATTACTTACGTGCACATGATATTTCTGAGCTTATCCAAATTTTCATCAGTGAAGAAAGGATAATTTCGATCGCATCTCTGCACATCCTTCTCAATACGATGTAAATTGAGTGCGAAACTCTCCACCAACTCATTCTTAAAAAAATAAACTCAAAAATTACATGTTGTCATCAATGCATTATTGATACCATACAAGCTTTAATTCAACCACAAGATAAAAAAAAAATTCTTCACAAGAAAGTAGTTTGGTGCCTAGTCAATATATATAAAAACAGTGTTGACTTACAGAATATACTCCGCCATTAGAGCTGGCAGGTGACACACAGTTAGAACGTGTGTCGGGGCGCGCGTCGCTCGGCTCTAAAGTATCAAAAGATGCGCCTGCAGAGTGAGACTCCTCCCGAACCACTCCTAGTGGACTACGAGCTGGGCTCACATTTGCTAGAATAAATATCTTATTTAAAACATCTGCTAAAACAACGGATTCATATTAAAATATCATAATATCATTGATGGTCAACATCATGTTCTTGTAGTAGTTTCGTGGAAAGGGTTGGATACAAAAAATTACTTACCAGTGGTGCCTCCCGAAGCCGGAGATCCGGATGGTACTAAATCTACTGAAGGATTAGTTATAATCACGCTAGTGTGTTGTTGGTGCGAATTGTGGTTTGTATGATTTTCGTTGGGCTCGTCTGTTTTAACATCGTTGCCATTCATATTAGCATTCCCGCTATCAACACTACATAGTAGGCCTCTTCCTTCACCTTTTTGTACAATACCTTCGGCTAGCCTCTTAATCTCGGCTATACTCTCCCTCCTCAAATCTGGATTCTCTATAACACTTTTAATATAAACCTCTTCGTCATCATCTTCTAAATCCTTTAAGCTGTCTAAATCTACATGTTCCCTACTATCACTCGTCTCAGTCTCTCCGTTGACATCTGTATCGTCCTTTGTTTTTTCAGAATCCATTTCGATATTATCTACTTCGTCTATGCTTGGTGCCCTCGAAAGAACTGGTTTAGCTTCAAGTTTCTTTTGATCGTTTTCACTGGGTTCCGGTGAGATTATCGGTGGATTATCTGATATAACGCTGCAGTCATCTTCAAATACCTGTGTAACATAAACAAATGTAATAAGTTGGTACTAGAAGAACAAACGTTTTCACATTCACATTGTTTGTAAGTTCATTTACCTCAGGTTCAATAACCTCTGTTCGAGGTTTTCCAGAAGCTTCCGTGAGGCGAGCAATAGACGCAGCAGTAGCTTCACGATCCCGTTGCCGAACTATTGCTTCTACACACAACCACTCAGACATCGTTGTTTCATACTGCCGCCTATATGCCGCGTCTTGTTCATTTCGTTCTTCAGTTGTTGAGCCAAACCTCAATATCAAAAAGATAGTTAAAATTTATAGCAAACTATTATCATTGTCAATAGGTAGTATGCAAGTAATGTAAAGAGCAGTCTAAAGTCTAAAGTTGGTCTAAAGTATCCTTTCAAGTCTTGGCTCACATAAACCGCGATACTGTACAGTCCATCATGAATTATAATTTACTATAATATCTTACTCATAATATCCCAGCAAGTATGGCCACACCTCCCGCCTTATTTCATGTTGTACGCCGCTATAATACACCAGCCTGTATACTTCATTCTTGTCATTCACTGCTCCTCGCTCGTCTGTCAGAGACCGCCAAACTTCTTCTGTTAAGCCATCTTCAGTGCCTTCTGAGGAAACAATTATAATTTCATAAGGAAGTGAAAATGACCAATGGTGTATGGTGGTTAAAATTGTATTAATTTCTAATTTAACAAAGTAAATTAAACAAACCTCTAGGAATAATGTTAGGATGTACGAGGCCGCTAAGATGTGTCCGCACTGTAGACAGATGGCGGCAGTAGGCAAGCCAGCCGTAAAAAGCGCGCGAGATTATTTGACGTCGCATCGTACTGCATACGAGCTCAATTGACGCTGACTGTAAAAAAAATTCAACAAACCCCAACTTACTAAAGCCCAAGATCCATAATAACTTCAGGAAATTAAATAAACTTTAAGCTACTTTTAGCATTAAGGTAATTCCAATTTTAAATTTACTTGTTCCACAACTGGATGTGAAGTGACAGCAACAGGAGGATGTCCATTCAGGCCAGCAGAGGGCGGGCAGTCGACGGACATTGTTGATGAATCAGAAGAAGTTGTCGATGTGGAAGCGAGAGGTCTACGTGGTGTTCGAGGAGGAGACGACAACACCCGCTCGAGAAGAGAGTGACGCATAGCTAGAGTTAAAAATTGAGGTAAGAGTTTAAAATTGAGATCACGTCTATTACACTATTAATTATCCGACTGCGCAAGAAAGGGTAATATAAGTATGTCAATTTCTTTGGCACCTTATAGAGCTCAAACGACTTGTTGAATGGACAACATTTGAGGTGTCATTGGATTTGTCTCAATTATGAAAGTGGCATAAGGTATATTTTTTTGCCCCACAATTTTCAGCAGTCAGGTTTTTCATTTTGCTTTTCCTAGTTGAAACATTAAGATAAGATATAAAAATTTGCAACTTCTGAAATCTTGTTCTCGTACAGTACCTTCTCGGTCAGCGATGGCATTGTTGACAATGCGGAACACGTAGTCCCCAGCGACTTCATCCCATTCTGGCTCCTCTGTTTCGCCACTCTCACAAAGACTCGGCATAGGACGTCGCCGTGTTTTTCCTCGACCGAACACCTTAATAATATAAGTACATTGAAATTTGGTGACCTTAAAAATTTGTTGAAAAGTTTATAATATTAAAGACCAGTCTCATCTTATCTCTTTAGATAACAACAGAATATTCACGCTTTTTTACCTTTCCTGTCCCTCTCTGTGACCACAATGGAGGGTCCAATTGGCCATGAGGTAATAACCCTGTTTCTAAGTTGCTTAAGAATGATAACAGATGGCCACCTGTAAAACATAAAATTAATAATTTGTCTTATTATCCGGCTAAAGAAATTAAAATTAAATCAAACTCAACTAAAAGTGCTCTTAAGTCTTGAAATCTCAACGTAACGATTATTATCCTTCAGTGCCGTATAACAACTTTATAGCAAATCAGTAATAATTCCGATAATAAACGTACCTTTAGGAAAATGTATGGGTGGTCTCTGAACTCCGTCTTGACCAACCAGTATGAGAGCGTCACTAGCTTGAGATCGATGAACATGAACATATACGACCTCCCAAACGCAAACTTGAAGGGACATCGCCCAGTAAACACTGTAATATGTCAATGGAAGAAATTAGTACTTAACATCTACGTAATCTTATTTATAAAAGATATATTTAAGTTAAACTAAAATAAATTTGCATACAATTTTAGTTGCATGAGACTGAAGATTCAGATAGTACTTAGATTATGTAGGTAAATAATGGTTTGTTAGAGTTGTAACAATTTTCATAGAAGACATAAACATTTGATAACTGTACTAGGCAGGTCCAGATAATCAATTGAAAATTATACAGGTAGCAAGGTATCAGACGCGATTAGGGCAGACCAGGTTTGCGAGAGCTCGTACCCTGTCGATATCTCACAATTGTTTCTTCATTTTTTTATGTTTATTACGTAGGCATGTTTGCATATCTACACTACAGTGTCAGTGCAACAAAGACAGCTAAAATAATAAATAAGGGCACGGAAGACAAGCAACATACCAATCAACGCAAAGAGGCCCGGCGCAGTGTCGGCGGTACACCGTACAGGGGCGGGTGCTGCACATAATACACTTGTGTTGGCACGCAGACGCATGCACTAGGTGGCAACGTAGCAGGCTATACATAACATTCACAAACTAATGGGCAAACTAAAGGAATAAATGAAAAAAAGCGAAATAAACAGAGTCTAGGTCCTAGACAGTAAATTGAAATTCAAAATGACATGCATTATAAAAAAGTAAATACGAGTATGAACACGAAATGAAATTTTATATTTTATGCGTACAGTTATCTACAGTACCTACAATACTTTTAAGAACAAAGATTATAATTTATGATTTTGAAAGGTTCTAATTAAATCAGCTACACTACAAACACACGTACCTAGTAATTAAATTATTATCTCCAACTTCTAACTCGTCTCACAAAAGCAAAACTTATTTAACACAATCAACTATTAAACATTATTTTTGATTAAATTAGCACAAACTCAATAGTAACTTTGAAAGCAAACATAAAAGCTACGTATACTTTTTACCCTACGGAAAATTTTACCTTTTATCAATTCCTTCGCTTTCGGCATAACCGTTCATGAGTTGATTAGGAGTCCATTTGATTACCAATCCTGCTGCCGTCTGATGTAGACTTAAGTAGCCAGGCATCGGTTCCTCTACATCCTTCTGGAATTGAAAGGATTTATAGATTCTGAACTGTCTGTCTGATGTCTTCATTTCTTTATTTTTGCAATATACACTTAGTTCTATGTTTTACAAACTTACCGGCTGTACTTTAACATTATTTTTTCCATATAAAAGTGCTGCTCGAGAATTTTGGTGTAAACTTTCAACATAATCTTTGGCACTAGAAACTGTTGTAGTAGCAGAACCTGAGAAAAGAAAAAATGTAAGGCAAATTACTTCCCATTAAACAGAAAACTTTCTAACTTAGAATTAATGAACCACGTCCAACCGATCGATATTATTGATAGCCCTTAAAGAAACTTAAAGAAAGCCACGTAGTCGCCGTGCCTAATCATTATTAATTTAACGGGAGCGGTGAATTCTAATAATATTGTCAGACTGAAATAAGCACTAAAGTACTTCGATTGAAGAAGTGTAAATTCTAGTAAAGCCTTCTAATTCTTATTTTCTTGCGACTATAATTATTTTGTATAATAGTTTTCGTCACTTTATAAGGGAAGTATTGCTTTCATGATAAATTGAAAGTGGATAAACATATTGAAATTTAAAATGGCATGTATTTAAGTGATCATCTATTTTAATGATTGATCCTCTTTCTTTAAGACACTGTAATACTAACTGAGCGACTGACTGCGAGTGACACTTTACTGCGACTTTTGACTGCGAGTTACTAAGTGAGCGACGGGGTTCCTCCTTTCTCGTAAATAAAATCATACCAACCTAACCTAACCAACTTAAAAGCCAAATGTACCGAATCTATAACCAACTTAAAAGCCAAATGTACCGAATCTATCGCAATATGAAAGTTTATGTCTCAAAGAAAGAAGATCAATCATTAAAATAGATGATCAATTATTAAAATAGATGATCACTTGTAAAATAGATCAATTAGTTTTTATAGGACCAAATAATATTGTCCCAAAATTACCTGTACTGACGGAGCCACTATCATCAGAAGAAGCGTTCAGACTCCTCCGAAAGTTGAGTATCGGCCTCCTTACTGACGGAGGTGTCGTCGTCCCCGCCGACATGCGATGTCGTTGTACCTATAACATTTATTGTTCTAGAACCTTCCTTTACTGTACCAATCATAGCAATAGACCAAGCACTTGATGGTAATAATTTATTCAGGGATCACCAACAGAAAATACATTGCACATTAATTATAAAACAAACTTTACAGAGCCAATTAAATCCCTTCCCAATGATAGGCAACCATAGCTCAGCAAATTAAACGGTAACCTAAACGTAGATGGCGCTTCATTTCCTATGCTTACTAGGTACTTACCAGTTCATCCGCCGGTGGATCACTCCAGAAGCAAGCTGGTGCTTTAGCTTTCGAGTACTCCAGGGCGCAAGGACCAACGAGCAGTGAGCTGAGAATGCTGCCGAAGTCAGGATCGGCGACCAAGGCGTCTCGTTCGTAGTACCTGGTAGCGTTGTTGACGAGGTACTCGATGATCTTCGACAACTGACGCTCGAACAGCGCTATGCGGATCCAGAGATATCTACAAGTAACCGAGATTTTACCAACTGTAACTATTAGTGTGTGAACTTGTAAATGAACAGCGGGTAATGCATTAATTTTATTGTAAAAACTCTTGGTCAAGCAATCAAATTAACAAATCAATTTCGCTTTTATAATTTTTAACCCCCAACGGAAAAAGAGGGGTGTTTAGAAGTTTGACGTGTGTGGGTGTGTCTTTCTGCTTGCGGCTCCCAAATGGATGAAGCGATTTTAATTTGTTTTTTTTTGTATCAAAGGTGACTAATTTGCGAGTGTTATAGACAATGTCTGATGAAAATCAGTTGAGTGTTCTTGTATTTTAATCAAAATCTAATTTAATTACATTATTACACTATGTCCTGAACACGATTACATAAGTATGTACCTATCCATATTATTCCGTATAAAATATCCTGTAGAATAGAAATAATGCTCTCCTCTCTTCACACTATAGCTGTTACTACGTCCTTTACGAGCAGGGCGAGGCTCTAAAGGTCCATAGGTATGTAATAAAAGATTTCTATGTTGCTTCAAAAAAGGTTTCCCTCAATATGCGAGAAATACGAAGCGAATATTGGGTACTTTCAACAGAAAATTACACTTCTACAGATCGTCACATTACTTTGTACATTTCTTTAGTTTTAGGAATCTTTGTAGTCCTGAAGTATAGATTTGTATATTATAGAAATAGGTGTTTGGCTTTCAAAACTACGAATGCGTTCAGAAACCTTTCTACTGGTGGTCACCCATTAAACTATTTTGAAGCCCAATTGATTAGCTTTGGCCGATACAGAGTCAAGGTTATTACCTATAGTAGATAATAGTATGGCATTAGCAGCGGGTCATACCATTATAATACCTTTTGATATCTATCCAAATAAAAATCAAATGAAATGTAATCTCCCGTTACGACTGGTCATAAACTGACTATAAAGAAAACAGCATAACCGAAATTATCTGCACATTTTATCATAACGGAAAACCCACTTTAGGTTCAGGACAGAAGGTCGAATTTAGCAATAATTCTATTCATGACTGTACTTCCATTCAACATAAACTGCGCACAATCTCGTAAAGAATACTCGTTAAAAACGTTGGGCCTGTATTGATACTTGAAGCTTCTTTTTCTTACACACGGACACTATAGTCAATACACAAAAAAAGTTACGTAATATTTTTTTACAGCAGCTTACATCTGCGACAAGTTCCTTCAATACCAGACGTATAAACGTATAGAACCTACATTATGATTATTTTACCCAAACTTAATCCCTGAAAAAAAAAATTATTTCAACAAAAATTTAACGGAAAAAAACTGCGAGTTTCAGCCATCTGTGTATGAACATTGTCGACGATATTTTTCACCCCAAAAAAAACATTCTACGCAAACTACGGAAACTTAACATGAAGTAGAGAACCGATTTAATTCGATAAGTTATATCGACGACAGCTGCTAAAAATGCAGAATGTAAAGCTAGTAGTCAGCCGAGCATTGAATACCTAATTGCCACACACTTACATTGAATGGATTCAATTCAGCTTTATTGGATTACGATCACAGTGGCTACACGTTGCGTTTGTTGTAATCTACTGTTACCTATTCGTCTGACCACCAATAACGATCGTATTCCAAGATACAAGTAGTACATAAAGCTCTCACGTTACGTCCGCAAATAGTAGCTTCCACTAAAACAATTATTGGCGTTGGCGATCGATTGAGACAGCCAACTTTTACATTATTTATATTCGAAATTATAAACCCTTACATTGGAACTATACTTACAAAAAATACACACTTATTAAAATACGAAAAGCGATAAGTTAATATGAGAACAAATTCAAAGAGGTTAAATTAACAGACACCTAACCACTTTTTACTTGCATAAACCTTAATTGATAGCCCAAAGACAAACCTTATATATCCACTTATTCTCGTTATTATTTCTTAAAAACTTCTATATAACTTAGACTTTTCTCTCACTTCTATTTTCTTCGGCAAGTAAGACTAACATTTTGTCCTTTGAAAACTTTTTACTTTAACTCTCTCGCTATGCCCAAGTATTGCTGTCTGCGAGAGAGGGATGTTTTAATGAGAAACTTATGAAGTTTTTATTTTTATTAGTTTCTTCGGCTCAAATATCAAGACATTTTCTTTATAACAAAGTTTAAAATATTTGTTCTTAAATTGCGACAGAACACAACTTTCACATTTTAATAAACGATATTCAAATTTGATTGCATCGTTGGAATTATCTTACTTTACTTTATTTGAAAAAACGGATCTTCTTAGAATTTTTGAAGCGGAATTTAAATAATTTAAAGTTGCCTTTTAGGTCCATAACTATTTATCAATGATGACCTATTGCCTAAGTTTCGACGAACACGCCTTCAATATACATTATATTTAAGAAGTAACATAATCAAAAGCGCGACAACGCAACCAAGTCCATCATAAATTACCGCAGGTGTGGCACACAGCCAACTTGCCCCGACGAATGTTCCATTTTCATAACGAAACATTATTATAGTTGCTGTTAATTTGCTACCGAAAGTAGACTACTGCTAAGGTACTGATTAATGTAATCATAGCGCATTATTAATTTCCGAACACAAGACTTAGTTATCACATTTTCGGATCTAAAGCATTTCTTCATTTATATGAACTGCTACAATGTTGACTAGTTAAATAATTATAATTTAAAAAAAATAAACCAATTTCAAAAAAGTTCACTGAAAAGTACGAAATAACGGATTAGGGACATAGAATTTCTTTTGAGGTCGGTGTGGTTTTACTATGATAACTATATTGCCACCGACCTCAAAAGAAATTCTATGTCCCTAATCCGTTATTTCGTACTTTTCAGTGAACTTTTTTGAAATTGGTTTAATTTTTTTAAATTATAATTTTATTTCATACTTTTTAGTTTACAGTTTTAACTAAAAAGAAGATTATTTTATGGCTCTTGTGATTAATTTTATGCTACCAAGAATTTGACTAAGGTTTAGAGCAGTTTTCCCTTGAATAACACGCTAACTCGTACATACACTCGGACCATTTGCTCCGTATGAAAAATTTTTTTTTTTTGGAAATTCGATTTTTTTTCATGCGCACTGCAATTTGACCAGGGTTTTAAGACATTTTCTCTTTGACACCATACCTGTAGCTCGTAATATTAGGCTAGGCCATGACACGTTTTACCCCATATCTCAGAAACTACTGAACCGATATGAAAAAAATTTATACTGTACCCTAATTTGGAGTAAGTGTAGTCGAATAAAAAAAGAATGGTTCAAATCCGATAATTAGTTTCGGAGCTACGCTTGGACAAACAAACATACATACATACATACATACATACATACATACATACATACATACATCTATGAAAATTTGTATATTTGTTTAGAAAGCCCTTCTAGATAATCCTGTGTAAAAATTTCGCAGTTTTAATAATATTACATACATACATGTAGAATTGATAACCTCTTTTTTGAAATCGGTTAAAAATGAAACCGAAAAACTTACTTACAAAAAATATAACTTTTAAATATAAATTTAACAAACAAAGACAAAGTTTTAGCTTTCACGAAGCAAGTTGCTTCATGTAGTTTTAGCGTGGACACAGTAGATGTAGAGTGTTGTTAATGGAAGGCTATTGCGAAACGCTAGTTCAATTTAAAGTTATATTACGCCCCACATATTGCAACTGACAGTCTGTAGGTCGACACATACAATGTATACAGGTTAATGGGTTTACATTGTTATAACTATCCGCAACACACTAACGGCAGTTTTCTACCTTAATCGGAGTAAACCTATCGAATAATTACATGTACCTACATGAATTTTCCGGGAGTAAAGAGTAGTAAGGAAAGTATATTAGTTAAGTAAGTAACGATTCTATAACAACGTAAGTAATGATTATAACATTCAAACACTTATAGAAGGTACCGTAAAATACATTTTCCTAATTCTATTTAGTTATGTGTATCTCCATGAATCTCCAAGCCTCAGTTCGTTGTATGTATCGCTAAATACTTACTTAGTGGTTTACCAAGTAATATAAATGCGATGTATGTAAAACTCATTTTCGTTACTGAGCTATTTCAAAAATACAGAGCATTTTATTAAACCTGAATATTTTTTCACGTAAGTATGTGAGAAACTAAATCGAAATTTTCATTAAAATATCATCGACGTTTTCTTATTGTGTAATTTCATTAAACGATAGAGTTTTTGAGAAGTGTCATCTAATAAGACAATCTTATTGGCAAACTCATTCTTTGCCTGTATTTATAAGTGGATACCTAGTTTCAGAGCTCACATTAATATCTATCCAATTATCCAATTTTGGGAAAGGTTAAACTAGACTAACTATATAAATGGATCAACAGGAGTAAACTCTAGTGATTGCTTGCTAGAATAATATTCGCTTGGGACACAGTCGAATATCCAATATTACGAATTGATTTGTTCGTCTGAAATGTTTCAATCAACCCCTCACTTACATTCACCCAATTGGGCTTTTCATTTGATATCAAACAAAGTTCAGACAAATAATGCTACATAGTTTGTTTTATCGAACACATCTCGTATAGTGTAATTTACCTGACTGCGTCAGAAGGAGGATTTTTTTTTAATAACATATAAATTATACCTATATCTATTTCTTTGCCACGCCCAACAGCCCAAACGCCTTGCTGAACCGAAACCAAAATTTGAAAAATAACAAAGGGAAGAGACAAACTAACTATTTATTTAGCAACCTCTATTACAACATTTTATATCTGTATGTAAAGACAAAAATATGTTGAAAGCAAATATAAAAGACCAAAATGTTTCAGCATCGATACAAAGTGAACGTCGTAGCAATTAAATACATAAAGCTATGGTCATATTTAATAATGGAACACTGAATCTTTCGCTAAACAGCCCTAAATACGTAGATATGAGCACGTAATACGTGTCACGAATCACATAATAATTAAATATAACTTGAGCGTCGTCCTCCGCGCGACAGTGTAGCGTTAAAATGGATTCCCGAGCTTGTCACGGCAGCGCAACAATTTAATTTTCTAAACAAATTTACTCAAGGAAATCCCTACCAAACCAAATGTAAAATACATTTCTTGCGGCGAAATTATATAAATATTGCTTGTAATAACGGAATTACGAGCTGGCCGCGGCATTTCGTGGCAGATAATCACGGAGATAATTAATTTTCATTTAAAGTTATGATCCGTCCTTTTCGTAAAAAAAAAATCGGTTAAGCTAAATTACAATTGGTGGAAGAGATAATATACTTATCATTAAGATACCCATCAAATCACCTACTGCATATTACAATCCGATAGGATCATATAAATTCACATAATAAATCTAAATATCAAGTACTGTGCAATTTTTAACCGACTTCGAAGAAAAAGAGGAGATTATGAATTCGTCCGTATTATTTTTTTATGTTTAAACGGTCCACAACTATCATACTTTTATAAGTAAATAATAATAAAAAAGACAGAAATTATGTATCTGCTAGCTGCAATAAATAATACATAAACAGAATGTTACATAATTTATATGGGAAAAAAGCCCAAAAATGTTTTCAATTTAAAAAGGGTAAGGGATATCAAAAAAATCTCTTTTGAACGGCATTGTATTTTAGCCACGCAATTACGTGCCTAAAACAATTTGATAGCAATTTCGCGCAGACAAGCGATAAAAACAATGCGGTTATAGTCCGTAACAATATCCTTTTGTTTTGTAAATAACAAAATTTAAAAACCCAGGTGAGCTCTTATAAGGAAGGTAACTAAAACTGAAAATGTTTCAATATTCTTGCCTTAAAAAATAAATAAATGTTTTTACATTCAACGCATCCCAGTTGATTTAAAATTACTCCTTGAAGTTATTGGGCGTGGTCGAACGTACTATCGTTACTTAAATTCTATTCTTAAATTATACATTCGAATATGTACCTAAAATATTAAAGCATAGAGTCTAACCTGGATTGTGGGGGTGGTGCCTGTCCGAGTAAGGAGCCAGATCCTCGTTTGTTTAACGGAGGACGAGGCGCTGAAGGCCGTCTCTCTACTCCGGAGGCCGAGCGAGTCGCCGGCGCTCCTTCCGCCGCCAACACGCGCGCCGACACTAGCGCCGCTTCGGGACAGTGCTGGAACAATGTCATCATCATCATCATCGTAACCCATAACTGTCCCACTGCTGGGTTCCGATCTCCTCTCACAGTGTGAGGAGTACAGGACGTAGTCCACCAAACTGGCCTAGTTTGGAATGGCAGACTTCACACACCTTTGAGATCTTTATGGAGAACTCTCAGGCATGCAGGTAATAAACCAATGTACCTACTACATGGTAATTCAATTGAAAAATGCTTGAAATTAACAGTTCTGTTGTCATTGGGCATAATTAAGGAAGCCTTATTACAAGTAGGTTTGTATTTTGTAAAGCCGATGATATGATAAGTATTGTCTATCAAGACATTAGGATTGCTATAGAGATAACTAAATGTATTGTATTGTTAGCTTACTTTGTGTAGGTACGTATGCCAATATCAATGCCAGGAGTTCTATTGTACGTTTGAGTGTATTAAATATATCGCCCCTTCCA
>LGAG01000491.1:494002-512629 GCA_001278395.1 Lerema accius
CTCCGCGTTCGCGAGTGACATACTCAATTGCACAATCAAACACATGATACATCTTCACTTGAATAAAATAAACGTAAAACAATTAGTTCACAAGCGTCACCATTCTCAGCTCAGTACCTACACACATAAAAGTAATTGAGAAAAGCGAACGTAGCTACATACAATCCGATATCTTTTATAAAAAAAAAAAGCTTCATTTTTCTTTCTCAGAGAAAAGAAAAAAGCTGAAGAAGGGTTGAAAGCACTAATTAACCCTTTACGTAGACACGGGTATTATATTTTTTTGTCTTTAAATATTGTCTTTAAGAAAGTTCACCGAAGCGATTAATTAATTATTTTTAAAAATTAGGCAGGAATTTCTAACAAGATTTAAAAATATCTTGTTAAAAGATTTGAAAGCTGGTACATAATCCAAACAAGGTACATAATAGATACGAATTAGATGTTATCCTGCTTTAACGATTCAAATAAAGTTTTAAATGGAGAAAAACACAAATTTAATTTTCTTTCATTACCTTCAGTTAAGTTTATAACATCGACTACTAATAAAATAAATAATTATGAACAATTAAGAGTGTCACAAATACATTTTTATTCACAGAATACTAAATAGTACATACTTACTACACAATTTCAAATATTGTAATCATACACAAAAACATTACCTACCCTGATCGATGCAAAGGGAAAAAAATAGAAAAATCCATTCCATTACGTCACAGGAAAACTGACAATGAAATCTTAGGTCTTTTCACACCTATTGTAAAGAATTGTTGAATACATCGGACACTATCAAACTCGAGGCCGTTTCCGAGTCGCTTTTATGTGTAATAATCACAATGCCAAGGTCACGATGGAGCGGTGCCACGGTGTTGAACTCGGTACAATTATCGATTTTATGAATACCTACGAGATAGAAACTCTCCTTAGCGCTGGAAAATACCGCGCCGTTTGCGGACAGCGGAAAACAGCGGAAATTTTACCATCCGTAACGTAACAGTGAGCAAAACTTTTCGTTACCGTTAATTTCATCCTGTTTACAGAATTTTTTACCCAACTGTGTAAATAGGAAAGAATCACCGGAAGCGTTCAAGGTACGCAATTTTTGATGATTTTTGTATCCCCTCCCCTCCTTGTAACTCGCCGTAACGTTTTCCTGTAACCTTCCTCCCCCTCCCTTAACGTTACGTAACACACAAATTACTTTAATCTAAAATGTTACTATTTAGCCGAGTTAGAAGAATGATAATACATTCGTTTTTTTTTAATATAAAACAAACAATGTTACGTAACGCGTTTTTCAACTCCACCTCCCACCTAAGTAACGCATTATAACATTTAACAAGATCCCCTCCCCTAAAATTGCGTTACGTAATATTTTACGGCCCTTAACAACATTTAGAAAATCGTGTCTCAACTCTACTCAGATATTGACTTCATTAGATTAAGAGATGTAATCAAGGCAAGAAAGTATTAAACATACTTATATACCGTATTGTCCACAACTAAACAGGATTAGCTGACTATCTTTAGTTTGCGGGTAATTAGATCAACAATGCCTAGAATAGCTTAATCCGTTAATCGAGAAATGTGATGTGAAGATCCCCTTTATTTTTACTTGTAACCGATTCGCTGAGCTATTTAATATAAATTAATCATAAATCAATTAAGATAAATAAATTACCTAATTACTTGTAAGTTTTGGGATTGTATCATACAATTTATAAAGAAAACTAGTGGCGCCTGGAGTAAACCACGCAGTTATAAGAATAAAACAAAATTTAATACGGTGTGTATCAAAATAATAAATAAAAAAATACGGTATGTAATTATTACTTATATTTAATTTTGTTGAACAGACACATTGAAATCAAATAGGAGAAAGGAATGATAGACGGAAATAGTTTGATTATTCCTCACTAGATGGCGCTGTACCAAGTTATGAATCACGGTAACGATTGTATGGCGGCGTCTCCATAAATGGTCCGCGCAGCAGACATGATGTTGGTTTCCTCATAATATCACCGAAGCAAGTGATAATTTATTTTTGAGTAGGATCGAAAAGTGTGATCCTGATTTAAGAAACTGAAAATAGAAATTTACTAAGTAATTATAGTGTGACTATGAGATAGTTATTTTGTTGTTGTTATTTATGAAATGTGAAGGTAAAATTATTATATTACAAAACTAATTGACATTCAACACATTATTACACGAAATGAGTAGATATTTCTACATTGCTATTTTAATATCTGGACCATTAATATATTCGTCTTTATTACAAATTAATAACATTGATTACTTAACTATCCCATGATTCATGTAAATCGATATTTTAAAGATAGTAAAGTTACTTTTTTTCATAATTATGTATTAAAGATTATAATAACGTACGCGATTTAATGATAACAGGATTAGGGAAATGAGACCGCAAAAAGAGAACTTAGGTAATTGATTATCTGACTATTTCTATATCAGTCTATTATTTATCAATCGATCTCAAGGGAATACAATTCAATTCTAGTCGAAATGGTATCGGCGGGAATCGATTAAAAAAACATCTGAAATTCTTATAAGAGTTCCCAACGATTTAGTTACTAGGGCCTAGTAGAATTGTATGTACGATCTAAACTTTATCTATTTATGCTATTCATAAAGCTAGCATCCGTTCTAGAAGCTTTGTCGGTTCGTTTGTTAGTGGCTCTTAATGATGAAAGCATTTCAAAGCATCTCGGCACAAACGCGCTCTAACTTTAACTAAAAGGCAAATACTAGCTTCTGTATTTAGCAGCTGCATTATTATGTTTCTATTATTTGAAGAATATGATATTAAGTTAGAAATTATTATCCAACCTAAAATTTAAATAACTTGTAGGTATATTTATGTAGTATGACTTTTTAAATTTTGGCAAGTTCTTAGGGAATTCGTGAACCAAATGATCAACCAATGTTATCCTAAAACCGTAACACATTAATTATTGAATTATTATTTAATTTATTTTAATTTAAGTTAGTATTAAAAAATAAACACATCTTCTCGAATTTCTTTTCCAATAAAGATACTATAACTGAAACAGAAGATCAAATCATATTTATTTGATAAGTGATAAGTTAGCTTTCAGGCCAAGTGAATGTTATCACGAGTTATTCACCTATTATATCCCACGTATCCACCTACGTATGAACTTTCTGTCTTTGAAAATAAGGTCTAAAATGCTCTATAACATTTTGCAACGAAAAGCCGCTGTGCCGTTGGTCTTTCAGTGGGAGTCGAGTTACAGTCAGGTGAGTTCATGAATTCAATTGCTAATCCTATTACGTTATAAACTCGAAACGTGATTAAATTATCATATGAGTAACTTGAGGAGCTTTGATATCATTATTTCGCTACATTTAGTGAATAAAATCATGCATGGCTCATTTTATTGTTTCGAAACGATTATCATACATACTTTGAGAGCCTTTGTGAATATACGATATCCTTAGAAATTTAAGTATGGGCGTTGTCAAGGGGGGGAATATGCTCCCCTTACCTACCATCCCCCTCCCCCTCCCCCTGCACCTTCTAGAACTACTAAAGCATGTTCTTATTGAAAGACCTACTCTTAATAATACGTTTTAATCCTAATACATCTAGCTCTCATATTTAGCACAACACCCTAATTATGGAAGATTCTAGAACTCAAAAAAGATTATGCTGGATTATGTTAGAAGTAAGTAGACTACGTAACGTAGTACATTTCTAAGTAATCACCACACATACCACGTCGCCAGCTTGCAGTATCCGACAGTACGTAGTCTCCAGTGAACAGTATTCATCTTGTTGAAAGCCCCCCGACTATCAATCCTCCCCTTTCTTTAGATTGCGTTCAGAACATTTCATTACTCAAACGCGATTTATTACCAGCCATTTAATAAACGATGACGACTCGGAGAGCCTAGTAATATTCCTTGCCGACCGCGTTTTCATTATTTCAGTTTGAAAGGTTCGTCAAAAATTATGATTGCTACTGCTGACGCCTAGGGCTCTCTAGAGTGATAACATCTGGATTTTAGTAAATTTAATTAAAAATCTTCTCCAATATCTTTGACTCTTAGTCTATATAAACACCTTGATGTTGATAAGAAATACAGTACACAAGGGGATCCACCGGTTTTCAGAGCAGTAATATTAAAATCTGTTGTTTTTAAAATATTATCGTGCTATTTCATATCTTCACTGCCCAGAACGATGACACAAACATATTATAGTGTGTTTAACTTTTTTTTCTCTTCGGCGTTATGTTGGCAAACATGACTCCCATACGTCAAAATAAGTCGAAGGTAAAATAAACCTGAAACGCACTCTACGAAATAGGAATTTCGTACCTACTGACATTTCAGTAATAATAAAACTGAAACGCCCTTAAAAGTTTTATTTCATGCATACATAACAGCTTTTCCGAGAGGTACCTATTATTGATAGACATGCAACAGTTACGTGCACGTAGTTTTTTTGATTCAACCAATGTTTCACAAAGTTGCTATGAATTATATATTATGAAAAGAAACGGAGACCCTTCGGAATCTAACGCAACCTTCGCAAAACTTTTTGACTTCATGACTCTACCACCGCGTACAAATAACGTTAAAGATTAGGTACGTTAGACGTTAGGCATTGCCTTCCGCATACACTGCTTAGAGCCTGGGTGCCTAACCTGGGGGTAATTACCCCCTATTTTATATTTTGATTTGATTTTGAATTACCCCCTGCGGGGGGGAGGGTAAATCAGCTTTTTACGGGGGTAGCAAAGAACCTAATTATTAGGATCGTAAAATGAAAAATACAGGAAAAGTAACTTGTATTATTTCTTTTGATAACATATTATTTGTTTTAAAGACAAGGTAGAATCAGTTTTCCTCATAGGTTACAGGGGTATCGATATTAAAAAGGTTTGGAACCACTGGTTTAGAAGCTTAGGATATATCTAATATCTATAACTAATATCTGAGATATCGAGTTGGGAATGATGAATGAAGCCTCCAGAAACAATCAGAGTTTCACAATGTCTTAACCCGCAACTAAACCTAAAAGAATTACGATATAGGCACGATAATATAAGCATTACTATTACTATACTACTACACTACACATTCACATGTGACGCACGTGGCGAACTAGTTCTTCTACATAAAATCAATACACCACGTGGTAGCTTCGACACTCGCGATATTCTCCATACTGATACAATTAAGTGTGAACAACACCCGGTTCGTCTCTGGCAAATTAACTGAAATGGCTTTATGTTGTATATTCAAGGGTAGAATATGCTAATTTATTTCTCTGTCAGCAATTTAAAATATGCCCCTGGTAACTTTGATCGTAGTGAGTGTTTCCATAAATTTTATTACGTCAAAGCAATCTTTTAAAATCGATCGTAAAATGTTATTCAACTACACCCAAAGGGGTGATGTTCCGAGAGTATGGGCGTATGTAATACATACGCATACTATGTATGTATGTGTTTCAATTTCTGTTACACGTTATCCAGCCCAAATAAAAAGCATTTTAATGCTCGTCATAAGCGGAGACCCAAGCAAGTGTCAGAACAATTATGGTCAATAAAGAATCACTATTCTACCGCTAATTAATTACAGTAGTTGAATAAATGAAAAGGCAGACTAATTGGAATCGTTAGGGAATCCCAACTTCGTTACAGAGAGTTACGAGTACGAGTAAAAGCGCTTTACACAACTTTCCTACTCGTTACCACAGAATACGTAATAGTAGTTAGTAAGTTAGCGGCGCGGAAGAATTAATTAATTTTGCCCCTGAGGTATAATATATGTGGCTTACATTCTGTGTAATCTTTCCTTTCTTGATTTTATAATAAGCTAATTTCTTTGCTTAAAGCTCGGCGGTTTCTTTCGACTCTCAGCGTCTATCTGGGACGCGGTCAGTTAGGGAATGTATGACCAATATCGTAATTGAGTTATTACTGTATTTAAATGGCAACATAAGTGGTCGTTATTGTTAATGTTAAGCCATTTCGGTGGCCTTCGGGCGGCACAAAACTATCTAAATTGTGGTTTGGAAAAATGTTTACTAACTCAACGTGAAAAAAGATATAAGCGAGAATTTTTGTTCCTCAAACTTTTTTAATATCAAAAATGCTTAGGGAAATTCTCTAAATTAGTCGCTAAGTAATTTTTAATTTATCAGCCGTAACATGCAAAGTATTTATAAACAGTAGGTAGATAGATACCTACCAACTCGAAATTCAATTTACGAGACTGTTTACAAAACTAAACTAAACATTTAGTAGAGGTACCTGAGAACATAGATAGATACATGAAGCAAACAGGTTAAGCCTTCGTAATTACGTTGGAGGAGTGAATTAAACTAATTTAATATTACTATGTTTGTACATCAACTTGTTTTACCCGGTGTACAAGGAGATTACCTTCATCACTGTTTTAAAATAGGATGTATTCACGTCAAAGTTACATAATAACATCCTTGTAATGTTGTAATTGCAATTTAATTTACGTAATACAATTTAGCCTATTCGGAATTATATAATCAAGTTTGTGGTAACATTAAAAGCTTATTAAATAAACAAATTACAGGTCTTAACTTTTGTAAAAGACCTCCAAAGTTTAGCAGCGTGATAACCAAATATGTTCCCTATACCAATGTAGGTACAGAAGCTTTTAAATGTAGGTACAGAACGTGTGGAACCGCGATAAGTAAGAGATGATTGAAAGATAATATTTTCGCGCTTGAGAAAACCCGAGACCAACGACTTATAATATACATGTTACAATAATACCGACTTATAATAATACTATGTACTCGTAAGTAGCCGGCCAAAGGGCGCGAACAAAAAGGTCTAAAGGATAGCGCATACACTATACCTTACTTACCATATTTATACTTGTATGTCGAAGGTTTATTAAATGTTTACATGGGCGAGTCCTTCCTTTGGAATTCATGGCTTTGGGACATTTAATCTTCGTATCTATCGCAAATACGCATCATACGCATCCAAAAATCAGTCCTGAGACTTTACATTCAATAAAGAAGTCAGTAGTAAGCTAGTAATATACATAGGTATACATTGGAGGCACTAATGGGGACATATAAGTATGTAGCTTATGGTATGTATAATGTAAAAGTCTTTAATTCAAAGGGGAATACCTATTCTTCGTTCTCGCTAGGAGGCTTCATCTTCTCTTCATCATAAAGTATAATTGTACTCGTAAGAAAACTAGAATGAATAAAGAAAGACCTTCACTTGCTGAGAGGAATCTCACTCATTAATTAAGATCCTTTTAGTTTTCCGAAAACAATAATATCATCATACAAGCAGATTAAGAAGTTAACCAAATTACATTTACAATTATAATACTTAGGAGCGATAAGGGTGGACCTCATAAATATTTAAAGAAAATTTGGGTTTAAGCTCATTATGCATTGTTATTCGGAAGAAAATAAAGGTACTGGAGAGAATGCCTTTCTAGAGATATTGAAAGCGACCGTCGTGGGGCCGCTTTACATAAGTAAGCATACAGAAGTGCGATCTAAACGGACAAAGGTTCTCGTAGGCAACTTGCTAAGGAAACAGAACATACTAAGGAATTATTTATCATCTACAATCCCTCTTTGACATGCCTATACGTTCCACGTATATTTTATCAAAATAAACAAAATTGCTGTATCATTTATTTCAACTATACTCATGTTTGCGTTGTTTTGATAACTATGGAAGCGCTTGTAGTTGGATTCATTGCAATTTCGTTAATGACTCTACATGACCTCGCTCCGAGGAACATAAGTAATCACTATAGCACATACATAGGGCTGCCAATATTTAGTTTCCAGACAAAACGTTCAGAAACCCTGAACATAGGTTGGTTGGTCTTGGTTCATCCCTGAACTGTCGTAAAAATTGAGCAATGAAAATAAGTCTTTTACAAAACTTTTGTTCTTCGTCAATCTGAATTTATTGAATAAGATTTACGACTACAAAGGCACGTTCAACTCGAGTTTTTTTTTAATGTTGCTGATCTTTTAAATTTACGGCATTCCTTAAACGCTTTTGAAAACCTCGCCTGAACGCCGTCCTTTCGTCGCATAAAGAATATAATACCAGTCACAATATTAAACAATCAGTTAATAATAACATTGATAACATAAACCTTACGTGAACCTTGCCACTCATGGCCTGCTTCTGTCGTTTTATACGACATCTACCCACATGGGATTAGGGTTAGTATTCTATGGCGCCTGGATACGGCTTAAAATTCCCATGGTAAAGACATATTATATAGGTATAAGCTGCTATCTTAAGGTATATGTTAATAAGGAGCACCCGATCATTATCCTAGCTATTTGAATATCTAGTCTGCTCTCTACACAGGTAAAAGAAGAAACGATAAGAATTCAAATATTCCAATGTATTCAAATTCCGCTGAGTCTAAAACGTTTCCGTTGAAAATGTTGGTCGTAAGTGATTCTACAGTTCACTGCATTTACGAGTACATTCATGGCATAGTGCGGGTAACACTTCGGCACCAGTATGATAATATATAATAGCACAATTACACAACCCGTATGACGCTATTGTTACCGAGCCGAACTGTGAATGTCCTAGCTTCGGTTCTCAATAGAGCAGAAATTAGAATTTCAATTTCTGACTTATTATTATAAACAGCGGACAAATAAGACGCTTGCTCATTCCTCAAACCTCACTTGTTAATTATTAAGGAGTTTAACAGTTCTGAAAATAATTAACAGACAAACACACGGAACAGATACACATTGATACCGGTCAAAATCAAATTCATCGTAGTTGAGTAAATATGTGAGACTAGGACTTACCTTAGCAATTTTATGCAGCAGTGCAGTAGTGGAACTGGTTTTGAAGAGTCCCAGAGCTCGTCGTCGCAAGCCCTGGCCCAGGCAGGCCTCCACCGCGCCACACAGCGCCGTCACTCCACCGCTTTCCTCGTGAACGAATTTGCGAGTAACAGCCTGTTAGATAAAAAATATTGATGTTTTATTAATGTGAAACTTCTTTAAAGATAGAAGAATAAGACTGGCCGCATACATCCCAAACTCTGATCTGGAATTCTCCCCGCCATCACAGTTCTCCCGTGACCACGATCCAAGTAAATGGATTGAAACATCGGTGTAAAATATTATAATTCCTGAATAACCCCGTTATAGTTTAAGACTCTTTGTTCTGCTTAGATTTGCAAGGAAAGCCTTGAGTAAAAGAAAATCTTGAAACCCACCAGAACCTTAAGAAAATGTTGAACGGTGTTGCTGCATAAAATATGTAATAGTTACGTCCCAGACTGGCAGAACAAAAGAGGTAAGTAGGTACCTACAATCCAGACTACACGAAAGCCTAAATTGGAGTCATAAACGTGTCCCGGCCGTTATAATGTAGTTTAGATGTAATGTTGTTTATTACCCGCCAGCGTGTCATCCCAGATTCAGGGACGTAGGTACATACGTGTTGACATGACTAAGGCCGTCACAACCTAGATAATGATAATACGTAACGCCACCTCGCCTACCTATTGTAACCTGTTTTCATTAATGATTATTAGGCACTGCAGTGTTAGAACGAAATTCATGTCGACGTGTCTACAAGTTATTAATTGGAAATAACGTAACTATATAAAGCTTCTAATTATCTTCCATAATTATATTGAAACTGTCTACTTTGCTTTAAAAGTTTTTACGTAGATTAGAGCGCGATTTTCTTCTCTTCAACAGTTTTTCTTACTATAATATTGTCAAATTTGCTATTTCCGTTTTTTCTTCTTCTGTTTTTTGGTCTTTAATGAAATGTTATGATGCCTTAGGTTGCCGAAATTCAGCTCTATCTTTTCATACAATTTCCCTCAAAGGGATTAGAGCTGAGATACCCATACTAACCTGAAATTATGGATAACTTTGCTAAGCAGAGCTTACTACTCGTAAGTGTTTATCGCTATTTTACTTGCACACGACGCGTCGTGTTAAATTACGCACTCTAGTTAATATGACTTCATAACTTCGCTCATTGAAATAATGTTACTAAATTGCTGACTAAATTCCTATACGAGTAGAATTGGACGCATCTACGTAGCATAAACCATCAAAAATAAATCTACCAATACAGGTTGCGCCAACATAATATGGACCATAATAACATACGGGCAAAATACAACGGTTCCAATCCCGCTGCCACCCAAACGACTTATATTTATTGGGGTTCGGAGAAACTACCATCAATATCGGTTTTGGGCTGTAACGAATGACGTTCCAATTCGTAGCACTTGTTTCGTAGCTTTGACGTAGCTAACAGAATAAAATATAAGTTTTATGAAACATATGGCAGTACGAATAATATTTTATTTTAAAAAGAAATGAATTTGTATCATATACATCGATTTTGCCTATTACACATCTAATCATGAATTTCCAAATCGCATATTTATGCGTGCCATCATTACTCTTAAATAAGAGCCCACATTGTTTTTAACCCTTCACGAGGCTACGATCCTATCATCCTTATTCCTGTTGCGTGACTTATTAACCGACTTCATTAATAAAGAAAGTAGAACTATTATTATGGTTATGGTCATAATACCTCTTCCATTAACTGCTTAACTTCCTTCTTGACAGCTGCAATGAGCTTCTCCTTCTGCTCCGTGCTAGGATCCGCGCCCGACGCCGCCGGCATCTCTTCAGATCCACCTTCGACTATTCAACAAATAATTCTGTAAGTACACAATCTACTCTAAACAAAAGACGATCAGATTGATTTGTTTTCCATGTGCTCTCCCCGAGCGCGCTTATAGTATTGTAGATTATTTTTAAATAGCATTAATTTATGGATTTTGTACAAGCGAATATAGCGTATAAAGATTTCGTGCCTATACATAAAATGACTTAAGTCTTGTTGTGAACAGATTAAGTTAAATCTGATATAGATAATTAATTATTACTGCAGTTTGCGAGATTTGTGGAAGATTCGTGTATGGTGTAGGTTGTGCTAAATATCCAGTTACCTTAAGAGACCAGGTAAACTTCAGTTTATAAACATAATAGTTTATAAGTACTTATATTAAAAAACTACACGACAACATTTCTTTGAAATAGTCCAAATATGACAAAGGGGCGTACGTACCTATTGAGTATAACGAGATAGTTCATAAACACGGGCTACGGATAAGTAAGGGCTTGAGAATTTCCCAAGAGAGCTGTGTTTCGGGCTTTCCTTTGCTTACGTAAGTTATATCTACACCTAAATATCAGTAGTAATAAATCGATTCTTTAAGGACTTAACTTTTTATTGAAATAAGCGAAAAACGAGCAAACGACCCATGAATGAGCAATGCGGTTAATTATTGGCTAACACAAATGCCGGAAGTTTTTATGCCCTCAGAAGGTCTCCAACACATCTTAAGTTGCCCTTTGACGCACGGAAGGGCTCAAAAAATATTTGCCACTACATGTCCTTTGGCCAACTTAGAGAACAACTTATGACTATGAACGCTTCACTTGAAACCTTAGTATCGACGTATTCAATTATCGGTATTTGTACAAACAACCCTTCGTCTTCAATAGAAGGGAAATGGGAATTCCTGAGAAGGGTTTTAACAAAATTATGCGACATAGTTACTTGTATATAATGGTTACCTATATGTACTTACATAAACATATTGGCATTCTTGTAACTTGTCCCTACGTAAGTACATGAGCAGTAGAAGCATTTCTGAAATTCCGACGAATCCATTAAAACAAACCTGGGCGTCTTTGTAACTAATTAAAAGTTCTTAAACATTGTTTCTAGCCCAAGATTTGACACACAATTGCCTATAATACTCTCTGAATCTCTCTGATATACAGTGTCATCTTTGGACGCGTAGCTGACAATAATTGACATACTGAAGCTAAACTGCCAGTCAGAAGTTACCGTACCATTTTTTTTTCTTTTATAGTGGTAAAGGTATTATAACTGGTATACTCAATTAGAATTCTTTGCTACTAGAGGACCCGCTGTATGGTCGAATTTGGACCAAAAAAATTATGTCTCGATTAGGATCGATAGGATTAGTATTATAGAATATGTTACAGCGTCATTAATTCTAATTTCTTTTATGGAACAAAGTAACGAAAAAAACTGAGACTCAGTGAGTATTGATTTATTTTGTAAATTCAATGGATTTATAACACGAATCACGCGTAAAATATAACTTGTGCACTTCTTCTCTACATTATGAACGGAATGAATGCAAAAGATCGAACTTGTAAATGGCTGCATTATTCTTAAAACGGTACCGAAAGTCGAGCCCTTCCCGTAATAATATAATGTATAGATAAGGACTATTAAACTTCTCACACACGTGTTTCTTATCTGGGCGTTAATCAATAGTTTGAAAAGACAATGATCCTATAAAATAATTTCTCTTTAGCACCACACATTCAAAAGATAGTCCTTTGTTTATATCCACGTGTGGCTAACTGTGGAATCCATACCTATACCTAATCTATAGGTACACACAGTGTTTATACATAAATATATAGATATCTATAACTGCCAGCACAAAAGAATCGTTGTATAAAAGAATGGTTAACAGCACCTATGGGAATTCTCCGATACTCTTCGCAATGGTAAAGATTATAATAATATCTAAACATCTACCTATTCATTAATATCCATTCAACAATACCAACAAAAGCTTGATAGGCAAACAGACTGATGTCGATCAAAGTAAAGAAGGAAGGAGGAAATTGAAATACAACAACGCAGATTTTCTGTCTTTGGGGTACTATAATAAAGTAGATATCAATTTACGTACTCGGATGGTGAAGAAAAATTCGCTTATCTATAGATATATGGTATCTTAGCCTCCAAATATAAATATAAGAATATCTTTCAATAACAGTAATTACATTTTGCAGAGACGTTAACTTAAGTAAAAAGCTCTACCATCCAGAATGTTGGTTCTTATCTTAATATCATAGAAGATTTGTAATTTAACATTAAACTTATCAAATGCTTACTTATAGAGACGCTTTTTATAATTTTCATAGCTTTTCAAAAATTCAAACATACGCTATCCATCTCAGTGTGTTATTTACTTAGCTCTCATCTCTACCAACCATAGAGTAGATAATGAACTCAAAATCTCCCTCTGAACTACAGTTTTATGTATGATCAGGAGTTTCAATTCATAAAAGGGTTTAAAACGGAGCTTATGCAAATCTTCATCAACTATGTAAACCTAACCTTCCTTTTGCAAGTTTAATATTGGTCGAGTCTTTGAAATTGCTATAATTTATGTAAGCAAACCGAACCACAATTTAAATAAGTGGTTTTGGGTTATCTTTAGAAGGACCTCGAGGACATTTCACTTTAAGTTTTCAGTCTAGAAAATTTAAGCGTGAAGTATCTATTAAGTATAGCAATTTCTTTTTTCTTCGCTTTTTTTTATTGTGAATAAAGAGAATTGTCCCGGCAGACGCGCATTCATTATGAAAAACCTTTTATTTTTTAACAAACTTCAAGTTTTAACAAGTCTCGTGTTTTTAAATAAAATTGTATTACAGTCTCTGTTTATTTCTCGCTGTTCAAATATAACACCCTTTTTTATTTTAAAACTTGAGACTATCATAAAAATGGAACTAAGAAGTGTGTGTGTTATTTCGATTTAACTCAGTAACAATCAATTTTAGTAAAACTGTGTACAAAATAACTATAGATACTCTACTTCTTACATACATACTTCTTTACATAACGAGTAGGTATAACATTTAAAGGCTAGCAAATTCAGTTCGCATTTTATAAAAATAAAATCAAAAATGTAAGAAAATACGTCAATCAAAAGATTTACGAAGTTTTCCATAAAAGCATTGAGAAAGTAATTCACTTTGCTTGTCTCGAGGACTAAAAGTGCTGCGTCGTGAAAAGACCTCAATTGAAAACTTTTTACGCGCCCTGTTTTCCTTATTTTGTAATTAATTTTTACAGCGATATTAAGCTCAAGGTCGCAATGAAAAATTGTATTAACTTCGTTTCAATTTCAAAATAATACGTTTATTTGGTACCAACAGCGATAGTTTTTTATACTGGGTACCTACCAACGTTAATTTCCCCATGGTGGACTATTTGCACGTTTGCTTCTTCAATATCGTTCGATAAGTCGGATGTAGGTACATATTTTTTATTTTAGTTTTTTTATATACTCCTTTTTAGTAATAAGTTTCCATCCGCTAATCCGCACTGGAGAAACATGGCAGAATATGCTCTATGCCTTGTCAAGATGATTGAAAACTCCTACTCAGTAGAGGGCTGTTTAGGCCAAGGACAAGGTTTTTCTACGACGGCGTTTCTATATTTCTAATGCTTTATCTGGTCCCTTGAAGTGTATCGATACTATCGATATCAGGACCACCTACCGGGTCTAACTGTGGTTCTAAACCATGGTCGATCCTTCTAAAATACTTCACAAGTTTTTGATTGAAATTGGTCAAACCGTTTAGGTGGAGTTCAGTAACAAACACACGTACGTTGTGTAAAAACACAAATACATAACAATATTAAGATATTGTATAAACAGAAAAACCACAATAAATGCGCGCATGTTAACAATTTACAGGCTCTACCATTATAATTAAAATAATTAATCTATCAAAAGCCCAATCTTTTGACTTCTAACTTCCCAACACTACTGTATTGTTGAAAGCTGCTTTAAATAAATCACATTTAAATACAAAAGTTCAGTAAAAGCGGCACTGTTATCATTCAATGCCATAATCGTTTCCAAACATCACATGGGCGATTTTCGCCCACGCTCTGTTATCATGTCAAAGCGATGTAAAGCCCTACAAATACACTGCCTTTTTCGTTAACTTTAAGATTAATAGAACATAGGGAGCAATCATTAAAACAATGTGGACTAAAAGGTTGAAAATCTGTCAAAACTTACCTTTATTTTGGGCGGCCATTACGATGTGTTGTCTGCCGAGTAAAACGCATGATACAACCGGAAGAACTCACATTTTACACTGTATCGCTGGGATGTATTTTGAAAATATAATCGAGGGATAGAAACGTGTTTACAATGTCACTGATGGTTGAAAATGGCTTGGTAAATGGGAAAATCGATGTGGCGCCGCGCGCAGTCGGCCGCTCCGCTCGTGCTACGCAAGTGATAAGGGCGCTTGCTGAGAGAGTACGTACGTACTACATAGTACATACATACCCTAACTAGGTATACGCGAATAATCTGATCGGAAATTTCGGCACGTAGAAACTAGAAATTGGCAGATTGGCTCCATAGTTCGAATTGTTATTCTTATTTCACGGTTTCACAACAACGACCTACTTAATTCTGTTTCAGTTTTATTGTAGATTAGAGGCTCGTCCTCGCTTCGCTTCGGCAAACCTTTCACCTGCTATCCCGTCTACAATCATGCTCCGTTTTATATAAATCAAACCTGACCAGAATTGAACGTGTTATCCCGCAGGATCGCAACCGTTTCTTAGAATAAAAAGTATCCTATATCAAATGCCAATTACATAGGGTGTTCTTCAGTTTCATGGTTATTAGATACTTAATAAAGTCTATTTTTCCACTAATTCCTACCAAGAAAATATTACTCGTAAAGAAGGCCGTTGAGTGGTAATTTAGGTTCACTGTAAGTAATATTATACGCGATCAATCATAGCAATATGACTGAAGGAAATTTCATAAGACCTTTTCTAAGAAAATATCATTACCTAGATGAGATTAACGATAGTTTTTGCAAAAACAACTCTACAACATTATAGTTAGCAAGACATAGATCGGGAACTGTTTTGCTTACTATAATGTAGTAGATGTAGGTAGTCTCTACTATTACCTACTACTAGGTGACTATTACCTACTACGACTTTGGTATGGTTCGGATGTACCAAGTATTTTATAGTAGGTATGCTACAATGAAAACACAGGGGTAGCGTAGTTCTTGTTTCACTATGAACTTTAAGCAACTTATGATATGTACCTAGTATTCATATCTAAAGCCTCTATCGAAATATTTATAACAATAATTAACTTCTTATAATTGCGTTATATAATTATTTTTTCTATATTTATTTACTATCAGGTATTATACTTGTTATAAATAGATCTGGAAATCGTCTCGAAGACGAAACATCATTCATAATACCTGACAAATTATATTCGGGAAACATTACAGGACCTACCTGCGTATGAAGTATATTAATTTTCATGTTATGTAAGACTAATTGCCTATTTGGTGTTTGTCAAATCTTAGTCAATCTTAAACGAGAAGTCTCTGCAGCTGTTTTTTCAATCTTAAACATTAACTTAAAGAAGGTTTGCTATTATTATTTTAATAGGAGTTGGAGAAGTAGACAGACTAATATCTTTGTTCTATATTATGTAGAGGTATTTAAGGATAGTTCAAGTATTACGTAACCCAATTTTTAAAGATTCTTGATCCCCCCTCCACCATGTAACGGGTCATAACGTTTTCTGTACCCCCTCCATTAAACGTTACGTTACAATAATAAAATGACCATTTCTACCTAAAAAGGTTGCCATTTTACCGACTTAAAAAAATTATAATCCCTAGTTTTTTTAGTAAAAAAAATGTTACGTTAGACCGACCCCCCTCCCCGTATGTAACTCATCGTAACATTTTACAACAATCAAACTGCGTTAAGTAATGATTGAACGCCCCCTTAAGATTATGAATGACTCCGTCTACTTAATTTTGTTACATTAATCTCATCTAATGAGAAATTTAATAAGATGATTTTGAATGTTGCATCCGATATCGGCGTTGATAAGAAACGTTTGCGATGAAAGGACTGATATTAATTTATAAAAAACCTTCACGTAAAATTATTTATAGGTAAAGGAAGTAAAATCTTTTAAACGAAGACAGAATCAATTTCCGTAATCTAAATTAGTTCAGCTGTTTATAATTGATTGAGTACAAACATCGATGTTATAGCTCGATAAAAAAAGTCAAATTAAGAACCTCCTCCTTTTTTTGAAGTCGGATAGTGACCATAATTATTTGATTAAATGGGATGTACAGAATTAAACATCCGCCTGCTTTGTGATGGTGAAGTAACATCAATACCTACTCCTAGACTCAACCTAGACTTTTCAATTACCTACCGAAAATCAAAGAAATGGAATAGGTACCCTTCGGATTTTTACGAAAATTGCGCGGATGGAGGAGTATGTTTGGCACACTTAAAGTTTATTAGGACATTTGCAGAACACCAATATTTTTCAGTAATAATACTTAAAAAGTAAATAAATATAAATTATAAATCAATAAGTGTAACATTGCACACGCCACCATGCATTTCACACACACAAACAAACAGGTGAAACATCTTTATAGCATGTTTTGTATCAATATTTTTTAAATCGGTGTTCTTTATTTTACTCCTTTTTGAATTTCATTTCATTTATTTAAAAAAAATAGGAAAATAACGGCGTTGGTGAAATCTGTGGTTATAGTAGTATAGTCTTTGACATGAGCATCTTAATAATGTATGAATATTATATTTTAATAATTTATATTAAATTCATTATGGTCGAATTTGGACCACTGACCGACCACTATAATGATAAAATACATGATGATCTGTACATTTTAAATATTGTCTGTGCACTATCGCTGTCACATTGGCAATGTAACTTTGATTGAATGAAAACTGACAGCCTCAGCTGACATGACATTGACAGTGACAACCATAGATTAATATGTATGGTGACAACAAAATCAGTGTATCGATAAGATAGTAGTAATCTGTCATATTGGATAAAGTTGTTGTTTGTGATTGTGTAAAATTTATGATTTAATTTATTATTAAAAATACAATTGTAAATTTATTTTTACATCTTAATGTCTCTAGCTTTTGACGGCTAGGCTATATTAAAACGGAGAATTGAATTTTTGTCCTTTGTTATAACTTGCAACTGTCATAAATTTATCGAACAACAAAGATATTTTGAATAAAAATTATATTATTGTATAAAACAATAACAATAATGAAAGACGCAAAAATAAGTTCCCACCTCTCTGGTGGTAGGCTAAATGTGTCACTGTTGCATGAAACAATGAGGAAAGATCTTTTAAACCTGCTTCAACAGTGTGAAGGACCGAAGGTATGTTTGTAAAGTCTCTAAAATTTTATTTGGTGAGATAGGATACACTTTCTTTAGGCACATTTCTAGTTGAAAATACGTATTTAGTTCTTAGCTTATATTTGCTGATATAAAATAGCCTATAACTACTATAATTTAAACATAAATAATTCCTAAAATGTTATCTACTGTTATTTTTTGTAACTTCCTTTTTCAGTCTGTTATCCATACACAATCTCAACTTGTAAAATATGTAATATTTTTTTCTACAGATTACTATCTGGGATGAGTGGCTGGCCGGGCCTATAGGGCTAATAGCACAGCATTCATTGCTGCAAGAGTATGAAGTAATCAATATGTACCCCTTGAAACCCGGCAGTCTCCACACTGTATCTGTCAAACACATAATATTCATTTCCCGACCTAAATTAGTCCTTATGGATTTGGTTGCTGATTATGTCCATT
>LGAG01000491.1:512830-524617 GCA_001278395.1 Lerema accius
AATACAGGTGTGGCAACTGCTATGTCGCCTAAACAAGGAGGAGCAGGGACTAGGACCTAAGGGTTCTCCAACTTCCTGCATTGACCAGCTCCTGATCCTGGACCGAGCGATTGACTTCACTAGTGTCGTTGTTACACAACTTACTTACGAAGGACTTATTGGTATGTATTGATAATTTATTATGGCTGAAAAATGGTTGTATCAATGAAACTGAAAAGTTATTATGGTTTGGTTTAACTGATAGAGCATTAAAACAGATGAACAGATGAGGGACCCTTAACAAAGGGTCCCGCTGACAGCCGGATAATTAACCCTAAGTGTACCTAAATTATTATTTATTTGATAGATGAAATCTACGGCATACGAGCCACAACAGCGACGTTCCCCGGGGATAAGTTTGTGAGCGCAGACGACACTAGCCCAAAGCTCGCAGAGACAGACAAGAAAAAAGTCATACTCAACTCCGGAGAGGAACTGTACACTGAACTCAGAGACTTGAGCTTCAATGCTGTAAGTATGGAACAGTAGACTAAATACAAAACATATAACTAAACTTAATACAAAAATTATCGACTGACAACGCTCAGCTTGATACAATGAATAAGAACCTGATACTTTGTATATGTAGAGGTCCGGCATATATTAGGGAGCACCAATAAAGCATTATACAAAATTCGTCACCTTGTCAGGTGAAATAGGCACGAAGCGATAATCATATAAAAGACAAAATGATTTATCTTTAAACATTTCTTTTCTTCATATGGCTACATTGTTCATGAAATACATGAATTGGTGACCACATTTACACAACATACATAAGAAACGGGGGTAGATTAAAAAAAGACGTGCGTAAGTGTATCATTGATAAGCGATTATTGATTTTGATTTGTACAAGTAACTTGTACTATAAAACTGTTATACAATTTGTTGGGTAGGTAGGTGCGGCGTTATCAAAGAAGGCGCGGGTGATCAAGTCTCAGTTGGACGAGCGCCACAACGACAAGTCGGTGCAGGAGATCAAGCACTTCGTGTCGCGGCTGCCGCAGCTGCTCGCCAACAAACAGTCGCTCGTCACACACACAGCTATTGCAGAGTGCATCAAGGAGGTAACACACATTATACAATACCTATTATCCACCAGACCTATTACATGTAGGTGTCAGGTATCATGATTTGGCAAGATTGCGAGACACAGGCTATAATTGTCTTGAAAGTACCCCTCAATTTTAAGCAGTGGGTTTGTTTTTTTTTTTTATCGTTATTATTTCATATTGAATTTGCGTTTCCTCTCATTTATTTTTCATAAAGCTGATGTTATGACAGGTTTTGACTATCTAGACTTCAGACTTTATTACCACGGAAGAAAGAAATAAGTGGAATGCGCATGTAGCCGTGGCCGTGAAGCTGCAAGTATGTACAATAGCAAATACTAATCGTTCAAACAAATTTTAAGTGACACATTTGGATTCTGTCATGGCAGCTCGTCAAATATTGAAAATAATTACAAAAAACGGGTAAAATGCCCTGTTGTGCAGTATTTGATTGTCGGAACGGTAGCCGAAATAAAGATAAATCACGTGGAGGAATATCTTACCATCGGAAACTACAATTTTTGTGTTTAATTCAATAAATAATTATTTTGTTCTCTAAAATTATTGACAAGCAAAATCATATTTTATTCTTATTGTCATAAGGTTCTATCACATTTTAAAGTTGTCTAATGTTTTAGAAATAAATTGTCATAAAAATTGATGCTATTCAATGAGAGATGCACGCTACCATCATCGATAAAATATATCGATATCTTTACATATCGTATATGATATTTTTATTTACATCTATACAAATAAATAAAATTGGAGTGTCTGTAATATTTAAATACCCGCTTTTGCATCAAAATATTTTTTTTTACTATTTTGGTCTGCAGCGCCCTAGCACGCGCCAATTATGTAAGAAATGATTACACACATTTTGTAATAAAAGCATTTTAGATAGAGCAGTACATTTAAGAACAGTATATAATATGTAAAATATTCACATGTATAAAAATTTATTGCAAAATCTTGGTAATATACAATACAATTTTTATAGTCTTCCTATACATATTATAAAAAGAAGTCCCCTTTTCTGTCTGCAGTCTGTCTGGACGCGATAAACTCGAAAACTACTGAACGGATTTTCATGCGGTTTTCAACAGTAGAAAGAGTGGTTCTTTAGGAGGGTTTGAGTATATAATTTATTATATTTTTATGTAAATTAACAATTTATAAAAATGCTATAAGAAAGTCCGCGATAGCGTATCTCTATCTCTTACGGTTACCTTACAAGAACCACTTTTATGTTCAAATTTTTTATTTAAATCCTTACGTTATTTCAAACCTATTTTCTTTATTTCAGTATTAATACTTATCCAAATAAATATGTAAGTTAGCTTCCGCATCTAATGCAAATAAAAGATGCCTTTTACACTATATCAATCAGATGGATAGTTTTTGAGATATTGTCGTTAGAAGCTGCAAAATATTTAAAGTTCTGCGAGACAGCGTTCTTTCCTTGAGATGCCTACGGCACGGCGCGGCGCGGCGCGGGTACAATCCACTGGCCTCGGAGTAGTAGGGAAACATAATCATTATTGTGACGTTTCGATGATGAAATGATATGATGATATATATTATTATACCTAATCGTCATATTTAAAAGTAGACAAACATATACTTCGTTACATAAACTTTGAGATCGTCATAGGTTTGCCTATAATATTTGAGGAATTCCTTTGATTTTACCAGAATTCCATCATCTTAACCCAATAATTGGCCATTTCAAACATCTCGACGAATTGAGAACGTCTTTTATTTTAGAAGTCCGAAATGCACGCGGGCGATGCTGCGGGCGGCATATTTAATAATATGTTGCAGAACGACGTCTGCCGGGTCAGCTAGTTAACAGTAAAATCAAGTTTATTCATCTTTTGAAAATAATCGATAAGTTTGTTTGCATCACTATTAGACAAATGGAATATAACGGCAACACGCCATTAAGTGACATAAGCGTTCTTTCAATTTTGAACCTTATATCAAACGCATAAACCACAGAGCAAGGAATGTATCTGTATACTTAGTTCTTTTTTCCGTGCACATAATGCTGTCATGAAAAAGGGCAGACGTAGTGCCATCTAGCGTGGAGTAGCAAAACTAAAAAAAAAACAAATATTTGACATTCAGTTCACAAGCAATAAAAAAAGTCGTAACTAAATTCGATCTAATTTGGAAAATGAACAATAACCCATGGCAATATAATTGAATTTGTTATGAGTTATTTTGTGTATTAGGTTTAATTTAGTAAATTGTTATTTTTGTTCTTCACGAATCGTTGCGAAGGAAATATAGTGTGTGTAATGTGCAAATGTGTGAGTTTGGCGACAGTGGGTTTCAAGGGTTTCATCGTAACAAGCTACCTCTATCTGTATGTATACAGATACATTCCTTGCTCTGTGTTTATTACAATAAAAAAAATCGTTACAATTTTTTTATACTTATAACTCTTTATCTTGTTGTAGGAAACAGATTGCTTCGAGTTTCAAGATACTATCAACTGCGAGGAGGACTTTTTAAATTGTTTGGACAACGAGAAAGTCTGTCCATATATTGAAGATCTCATTGCAACTAAAGCTCCTCTTAATAAGGTAAGCTTTTTTGTATAGACCCTATCCACTCTGTCATATGAAAAGCATTTTGTAAATACTTTATTCATTCCCTTGATCGCATCAAATGCAATAAAAAGCTAAAATTATCTTCGTAGTATTAAAAACTTGTTTCAAAATAATCAACTTAAAGATATTCCACTTCAAAACTACTCCAACTTCCTTATGGAAAAAAGGCACTAATTAAAGTGGTCAGTAACTTAAAAATCCCAGCAGTTACATTGAGCAGTGGAAACAATGAGTTTGGCAATAAAATATTTTTTGGGCAGTAAAATAAAAAGTGTGGCAGTAAAACATGAGCAGTACTTAAAATACACATGCCGGTAATTTTATCATAAAAGGAGCAGTTCAATAAGTAACTGGGCAGTAATACATGAGCAGTAATTTAAAACAAATTGGGCAGTTATTATAAGCAGTTAAATTAATATTTTTAAATAATGAAAAGAATTTGACAAAAATCTCATTGTTAATGGTCTTTGGTTGGGTTAGGTTAGGTTGGTATGATTTTATTCGTTCGGAAGGAGGAAACCGACGACATCTGTGTCATAATCCAATTATACAATAATGATAATCGTGTAGACTTCAATTAAGTTGGCAGTAAAACTTATAAAATGGCATAGGTACCAAAAAGAAGTAAAAACCGCGTTAATTGACGACGAACACTAAAATGTGAAGGTATGTTAGGTAAGGGTTAGGTTTAAATTTCGTTTGCCCTATTAAATCTTTATTTTAACCTTACGAGTTACTGCCCTTAAGTTGCTGCTCACAAGTTACCGACCAATTGCAACTTTATAACTGCCCACTGTTAACTGCCCATTTAATTATTTTACTGCCGAAAAACATATTTATTACTGATCGTTTTCATTTATTTTACTGCTCAAACTTTACTGCCAATGTCATCAATTTTACTGACCAAAATCGAAATAAATTACCGTCCCGTTAAACTAGTGCCATGGAAAAAGGCTAGCTTATCTATTGATTTAATAGAAATTTTGCAGCTATTATAACAATATCACACGGGATATCATAAATCTATTATTAATATAAATAGGTTCTTCGTCTGATCTGCCTGCAATGCGCCACCGGGTCTGGTCTGAAGCCGAAGGTTCTAGAATACTACGAGCGAGAAATAGTCCAAGTGTACGGCTTGAAGTCCTGGCTCACACTCTGCAACTTGGAGAAGTGTGGACTACTGAAACAACAGACTGGCGCCCGACAGTACGCCATCTTGAGAAAGGTTAGTAATACGCCTGCCTATATATAAATAAAAAATAATAAGATTTTCGGCTTTCCATAAGCTGAACCGTTAATTATACCAACGAAGCTTTAGTATCGTATTTTTACTGGGTCTTCGGTCACTAATTATTATTTTTGACTTTTGATATTTTGATATCTATTTTTAAACATTCACGTATACATTTTCGCTCGCATACACCCCACACAAACATACCGATATTGACAATAACTTTACGTTACAGGATAGTTTGTTTCTCATTTTAACTAGCAATGTATATCTTATGTGAAGTACATAATACATATCTTGTGAAAATTCACGTATCTTTAAACCGCAACACTAGGTACTTAGTGTTTACAATTTTCTAGATCTAGTACTTCATTACTGACAGAACAATACAATTTTGATTTATTGTACTTTGTGTAATGTGTATGCTTTATAACAATGGAACAATAAAACTAACTAGTTATTATAATCGACTGTTTTCTATATCTCAGGCTCTCAATCTGACTATGGATGAAGCAAAGTTGAATGAAGAGGAGAAAAGCTTCTTGTATTGTAAATACACGCCGCTGACCGTCCGCCTTGCCGAGCATGTTGCTAAGAACAAAGGATGGACTGGTATGTTCTTATTGTAACTTATTTTTAACATAATACACGAAATATTATGAAATAGTGGATTAGGTATTTGATTTGATAAGTGCCAGGAAAATTTAAATGAAAATGCGTAGGTACAGACGTCATCAGCACATTTAAATTGTTTTTTAATTGATTTACAGTTTCAAATTGCTAATTTTTAATACTGATACTAGCTGGTCGCAACTATGAGTTGTAACTTTGTATAAACAAAGGAGCTGTCACTGATGTGTTGCTGGCCATACAATGTATGGGAGACAATCTTTTTTTTTTTGATGCGACACGACAACCGAAACACGTTGAAAACATTGAGTAGTTACTACTTGGCAACGCGTCGGTGGCTTCTTAACAAGGCCCATGACAATACAAAAAACAATTAAGTCAGGCCTATAGATTCAAAAATATTTTTAGATCCGATAATAAATGCTGTACTAGTTAGTAACTAGTGATTAAAATATAGTATTCATTTTATAATATCCGGCTTGATTTATCAGTTCGTTATGTCCATGACCAATTACAGCGATCATAATAATATTACCACGTAGTTTAAATTAATCATCTGACATTGATAACGAACATTTCGCCGATAGCTGTGTGGGTTTTGTGCTAAATTCCTGTATGTAAATGGCCTTTGTTCTAAATACTGCGATCAAATCATGAATCATTCAATCAGCAGTGTTTAGGTACGACGCCGCTGATGTACTTTATATTAGATACTCGGATAATTATGTTGACATGGCAACCTATTTTGGTATTCGATTGCATAGCCCGTTCAAAGGGTTTTTGGTCTTTTTGGCTTGACAAAATATTTAACTGGTTGTGTCTGATAGAGACGATATACCAAATCAATGTTTGATGAAATGTGAACCGATAAATAGAAAAGGCCTTAGAAAAGTTTACCTTCGTCTTTCCTTCAGTTGCTGCTTATCTTGCAAATATTGCATTAGAAACTGTTTGTTTCATTCGTTTGTTATTTGGGCTTTAGTGTTTCCATTTAAACCTCTTAAACCCTTTCAAATTTTGTATAATTCCCAGAAATTCGTTACCTACCATAAAATGAAATTTTTAAGTAACATTATTTTGCCATGTAAAATGAAGAACAGGCGAGCATATCTAATTTGGAAATTATGTATATGATTATATTTCCTTGTGTTGATATTAATTGTTATGCAAAAATATTTAAAATGAATTCATCTCATCACCCACGTTTCCATCTAGTTTTTATAAGGCTACTTACCACCAACACATTTTTTCTTATTATTTTTTATTTTTTACAATATTATAGGCAATATTTCTAATATTAATAAATGAGTCATTTTCTCAATCGCAGGTTTGACTGACGTGTTAGGAGCAGTGCCGGGGCCTTTAGTAGACGAACTACAGACGTTGCAGCCTCGCATGGTCCGTCGCAACTCCATCTCGAGCGAAAACTCGTCTTCAATCGAAAACCCTCGAGTAGTTCTCGTTTTCTTTGTCGGAGGATGCACCTACAGCGAGATATCCGCCCTCAGAACTATAAGCCAACAAGAAGATTCCAATGTTGAATTTGTTGTACTCACTACCAAATTAATTAACGGCAATTCATTCATTGAAGCTCTCATGGAAGATGAATAGTTATAATAAAAATCATTGCAATATATAAATTATTATAAGTAATATTTAAGACCAAAGTTCCACTTGTGTATAATTGTTACGTAAAAATAAAACAGTATATTATTATAATAAATGTTCTGCTTTTATTTTTTCCTCTTCTACGGGAGGTAGATATCAAAGGGTTCTTAAAGGATAATGACAATATATTCCGCACAATATATTCTCCCAAGTCTGCCAAGGCACTATAGAGGATGACTTTAAAATATTGCTCTTTGCACTCATAGCGCAAAGATATGTATTGAAGTAAACACAAAATAAACCATAGTTGTTGGTTTATTAAAATTTCATATTGATTAACTTGCATAAAATATAATTTAAATTTGATCAGTATTTAAATAAACTTACAAAAATCCTGCATGCTTACTCTATATATTACAATATTAAAGCTTCAGCATAATAAAAATAATTTCATACAAACATACTTAAAACCTTTTGCACATGACTATTCTCATAAATATTCGTTACTCGTATATTTTGTGATGTTGGATTTCTTTGGTGGGGCAATGTTGACACCAAACTTCTTGGCGAGACCTACTAGCTTTTCATTGTCGTAACCAACATCTTCTTTGTAACGCCTAATCATCAATGGCATTACAATGTCTAGTAAGAATTTAAAATTTTTCTGTGCATAGCTGGAATCATTACCTGACGATAATGTAAGACGTGAATTAAATATAGTGTAAATACACTCATCAACCACATCCATCATATCTTTTGTTACAATTTTTAGGCCAACTTTTTGTACAGTCAGAATAGACTGCACGAACCATATAGTACTACTAGATAAATCCACCCATGTTTCATTTATTACATACTTGACTAAGATAAGGCCCAAACTTTCCATCTGTAATAAAAACTTATTAACACCTGCTTTCGTATGCATATTCACTGGAGTCCACTTATCTTCTGAAATTTTTGTTTTCAGGCCATCTACTATTTTTTCCTTATGTTCCCTTAGAGCTTTAATAATCGGCGTTCTTAAACAGCTATTCATTTGAAACCTCAAATCTAAACCGAATTCACAGAAAAGCATACATTGGTCTCGCAAACTCTGTACACAATCTAACACTGAGTCTAAAGCACACTGTGGGGTGAACACCTGTTTTATTATTTGGCTCATTAAAATTCTAAGCTGCATACTAGCCCACACTATGAACGCACTTATTTTATTCTTAGGAAATAGCATAATGAATTCGGTTAAGGCATCTGTTAAGGAGCAGAAGAAGACTTCTCCCACTTGATTGACGTAACTTTGTATTGAACCTTCCAGCAACACCGCTTTAACATGAGCCTTGACAGTATGACTGCAAATATCCAGAAAGAGCTCACAGGCTTGGCTGGTCATGTTAAACTTATTGAGAATTAAGACAGGATGTCGGGTGGACTGCAACCCTCCTCTTGGACTCCAATTGTGTGTGACATCAAGCTCTTTTAATAAAATTTCTGTCAAAGCTTTCTGCTTATGATCAATCCTTTTTAGTATGTCACTTTTCTGTGGATGGTTTTTAAATTCATCAGTATTTAAAGTCTTCTGTGCCAATACCATTAGCTCATAAGTTTTCTGAAAGTGTCTCTCAACAATAAGTACATCTAGTTCTTCAGTAACATCTGCCAGCCAGTCTGGCAATGGCGTGATCTGCGGGGATGGCATTTCCTCCACAGACAGACTAGGGGACTCGAGGGACTCGTGTTTAGGCTTGTCAAGGGATTCTTTTTTCTTAAGTTTAGAATTCTCTTTTTCAATATGCATCTTTTTCGCAATATCAAACTTATCTAACCAGTCCTTTTTAATAGCATGACTGTTACACTGAAATACTCTAGTGTCTGGAAAGGCCAGTACCTTAAATGCTTGCTTCACAGTACCCAAATCCCGAACATTGACAACTGCTAAAGTACTGATTGGATAAACTATTTGAAATTTGTATCTCATAGGACCTCGTCTATTTGAAATCCAAGAAGTTAACATGAGACAGTCAGTAAACAAATATACATGCATTCTTTGTATCGCAGAGTTCTCCTCCGCGTCGATTTCTAATAAGTCGCCTTCGTGTAACAAGGTCCGTTCTGGAACATCCAGCAAATTAATACACCCTTCCACTTTTTCTGTTATTAGTGTCAGTTTATTCTTACGCTGTTCTTCAGCGCGCTCCGCTTCTATGTCATGATTGTCTAAAGACTCCCGCGATATCGTATTATCGTTGCCTAAAACCGAAGCCTGCGATAAGGTGGTGAGAACCGTTCGTTGCTCGCTAAGTAAATGTGACAGCTTGTACATTTCAGCTTCTAGGTGGGATATTTCTGTGGCTGTTTCGATGAACTGCATGTGGTTTTCGTAAACATTCTTCTTAAGGGCACTGGCGGTCTCATCTGCTAAAGTTTGAATTTTCTCTTTTTGCTGGGTGAGCTCCTCCCCCCCGACGTAAGACTTTGCCAGCTCCTTTACGTATCGCTCCGGAACAAAGTCTGGCACCGCAAACTTCTCCATGTTTATATCGGACATTGTTTCGCATATATTTTGTTATTTCGATGATTATTTTATAATAAAAAATACTATTTCACTCATCATTCGCTAAATCGAACAACAGGACGTATCAATCAACATATCAAATGTCAAAATTGTGATGTCAAACCAGTAATTACGTCAGTTGTCAAATTTGTCATCCAAAGCAGCGTTTTGTTGATGCACCGGATTTTAAAAATATTCGTTCAGAGCTGTGGTTCAGAGATAACGTTTCAATTATATATTACTCTGATCTATCGAAAATACTCAAATTTTATTTAAAAGCAAACACCAATTATTGAGGTACTATTTTATTTAGTCCTCCTAAGATCTTAATGAACGTGGCTATCAAAGTTCTTTTAATTTGGTCAATTTTAACGTACAATTTTTTTGTTGTTCTTCAAAACGAAAGTCGAAGTATTTTTATTTATTATCAAAAAACTTGTGTGTATGAAGACTGTTTGAAAGATTTTTATTTATTGCTTGTCATTAACCGTATCAAAACCTATCTTATTCTTTATTAATAAATTCTAAACTCAACTAGCTATTTATTACGCTACAAAACCATTTCTCTCTCCTTCCTGTCCTTCTCTCGGCGTTTATACATAAAACTTTTCCAACCCAACCCAAGCAAAAAATGAGGTACACAATAACATATTTGGTAATTAGCTAAACTATAAACATCTTATAGTGACCTTATTAATATTAAAAACCTACAATACCAAAAAGTATTCTATTTAAAATTGAACATGAAGTCATGGGGTACTTGCGCGCACTATGTGCAAATAGAAACAATATGAAGAATCAAATCTTTATTGCTTAATTATTAAAATATTATTCGAATAAATCAAATTAGTCGCCCGTTTATTACTACCCAAGGGTAGCGGCAAGTGCACTCGGAAAAGTTTCTTTCTTTATCTCCTGTTCTGGCTTCTCTTCTTGTTTTTCCTGTTCCGGTTCATTTTCGGTGAGAGCCACAGGTTCGACGGAGTCGGCGGCGAATTGAGCTGGTTGTTCCGGCTCGGGCGCGACGGTGAAGTTGCCGTTACGTTTGTACCGGTAGTAACGAGCGGAAGCCACCTCGGACTGAGTCTGGTAGCAGTTCACAAGAGCATCGCCGTGACGACCTGTTGCAACAAAAATAAAATATAGTATCATTAGGGTCCTTTCTAATGAATAAGACAAAGCTGAGGAAAAAGTAGACTATTTTTAAAAAGTCCTAAGCGAAAGCCTTTTAGAAACCAATTCGGCCAATGTCAATGACACTAAATACGTACAAACCTCTAAGAAAATCGTAAGATGTAAAAAATATCAAAATCGATCCCAACGTGCACCTTGGTTAGTGTATCTTCCCAAAGTTCTCGGAAAGATTTACCGTCAGAGTCTCGCACTATTTTAGTATATACAAAGTACTCTGAGAACTATTCTAGGTAAGATTTTAAACTCTATCTAGGAGTGTTATAACGACATATAATACGGCATATAAATTATAACTGTAATATAACGACTTACCGTTGGAGCAGGTACAGACGGCGATGTGTCGGCGCGCCATGCAGACGGCGCCGGCGCCGCACTGCGTGTTGCCGAGACAGGGGTCCGTGCACGAGTAGCCCACGCACGCCAGATGGTCGGGGCACTGCGAGTCCAGCTCGCACTCGCCCTGAATTACATTCACTAGTCATTAGGATTTCATGCATACTGGTGCGTTGAGACAAATTTTACTGTGGAGTCGCTCGGGCTGGATTTATATTACAGCAAGTGTTACCAACTTTACTAGCCCTCCCACTTTATTCCTTCAGGGGAGGAATTTTCAACAGTAATTTTTTGGTGTTTACCCTCATTATGTAAGTAAGTCTAGGTTTTATTCTTCTACGTCCACTAAGGTCCAGACCTTTCAATAAAGTTTTGTTGATGCAGACAACTACAACCCTAATTATACTGACCTTTTCGCAAGACACAAGAGCGTTGCCTCTGTATCCAGCAGGGCAGGTACACACGGGGCGCTCGGCGCCAGTGCGGTCGTGTCCCGGAGTGCACTTAGCGTTGGCACCGCAAGGGTTGGGT